>PVLD010013259.1:0-56759 GCA_004027595.1 Dinomys branickii | reverse complement strand
CACTGCCATTTAAGGGCAGTTATATTGGGTTTATTAAGCTTCAGCAGGCTTAGTCACAAAGGTACAAGCACGGTGTTATACTGTTGTTATCTTAACCCAACTGAAGGACTTTGAAAAAGTGCTGCAGATGTTCCCTCAGAAACTGCGTGTGAGGGTGGGGCAGTTACAGTTGCCGTGCTGTTTGTGCAGGCATTATGGCTCTAACCTTTCTTTATTAGTACTTGTTTCCTAACTTTTTATGATTTAGGATGAGGTAAGAAAGTAAAGGGCACAACCTTGTAATAAGCAAGAGGTTGTTTTTCAAGCCTGTAATTTTTTTCTTCCCACTTAAATTGAAGTTCAGCTATTTTTATACTTTTACTAACTCTTCTGGTAAACTTTGCCTCTGGGACTATTTTATTTTAGTTTCTCTGTGTTTGTGAGCTACCTCGCTTCTTTGTGTGTATGTGGGGGGGTGTCTCTCCCTAGGTATCTTGTTACCCCTGATAGGGAATTGAGATACTCATTGAAGTTCCGTGAAATAATTGCTCTAGTCAGCGGTGCCCTTTCCTTTGGCATGCAGCACATGGCCTGCTGATGTAAAGGTCTAGCAAAATACTTTCTTTTCCTTGTAAGGGATTTTACAGTTTATTTGCAGATACTATTTTTTTTCTATTCTAATCAGTAGTATATTTTTGTAGCACTTTGGGAAATTACCAGAGTCACCTAGACCTGCTTTGTTATACACCCTTAAAGTTTACTCAAAGCCAAGATCAGAGGTTAAGGAGATTTACTGGAACTTCGTATTAGTTGGGGTTTTTTTCTGCCTAGTCCTGAAAACTGTCAGAGGAGAATAAAACTTTTTCCCAAATAATTATATGCCGTAAAAGTTCCTACAACTAAGAATGTGGCAGTTATTCTATATCCCCCTCCTTTTTTGTAAATAATGAAGCATATTCAAAGCTATTAGTTCCTAGAAGTAGTGGATTAGAAAGTGGGATGTGTAGGATTGCCCTGCCAAATTCTGTCTTCATCACCTTGTGGTAATTTTCTGCCAGGTTACTTGGTAAGTTATTTTGAAACTATATGAAAACTTCTTAAGTTCTTTCTTCAGTGATTTGGGGGAATCGTGTTTATGTGCAGTTAATTTTTATAATTAGTATTGTTGCATAGAAACAATTATCCAGTCTTGGAATTGTGTATATGGATTTTCTGTAGAACAGGCAAGTTCGGCTTGAGGCTGGGAGGGCACTTTTAGAGGAAATGGTCACTGACTTGTTTGCTGTGCCCCAGTACCTCCCTTCACATAGTAACACAGGCATCTCATACGTGCGAGGCACCTGGCCAGGTTCCGGAGAAGAGCTTGTCATCTGCAGCCTCTGCACCTTTCAGAGTTAGTTTTCATGCTGTGCCTGCAAGTGCTGTTTTAACATTTGCCCTCATTATGTTTCCATCTGTTCTGTTCATCCGTTCACTGATTACTGATGTAATAGCCTTTAGGACAGAGACTCAGAGTCCCAAACTGTATTTTAGCTTAATGTGTCTGACCTCCCAGCCCCGTGTTATACATTTATGTTGCCCATGAAAGAATTAATGTGTCAGCTCCTAGTGTTTCTTTTAAGGGATTGATACCATTCCCCTGAATTGGAAATAAACTTCTCTGTGGTGGTGTTCATTCAGCACCTAATTACTGTGTATATGTTACACACTGAGTCACCATGGTGGCTCCAGGACATAAAACTGCCATAAGGAAGCAGTCAACAGTTTCAGCTTCCGTGGAACCTGCAGTTAAACACATTGAGTCCTTTGCTAGACACAGGCACCCTGAGACCATAAGTTGCATGGGGACAGAGTGTAAGGGAGGGAACACAGGGAAACTGCCAGCAGCAGTTTGCAGGGCTGGTGGCAGACAGAGAGGAGCCAGAGTCGCTGTGCTGCTTACGTGTGTGATCAGATCCGTGGATGAGGCCACTGTGCCTCTTGCAAGCCTACTAGCATCTTTATAAGCATTAGAGGGGCTGGATGTGTAGGGACCCTACTGGCTCAGCATACGCTTACGTCTTCTCGTTCTGTCTGTTCAGTGTTTGACCTCTGAGTCCACTTCATTTTCCCGGCACAATTCTCCATTTCCAATTTGAGTCTCAACCTTTAGTTGCCAGCTAGCAGCATCCTTCTGAGAAGCTCTGAGAATTCCTCCCCAGTGAGGCTCATCTTGGGCCCACCTTGCCCTTCTATTCCTTAGCCTGCTCTGTAATCTTTCGCTAGAGTTGCATTGGGACAATAGGACATCTCTCAGGCTATGATAAGGAGGCAGTAAAGGACGCATAATGCTATGTTCTTGTTGTATAGGTAATCTGATTAAATATACAATCTCATTCTTGATATCCTTGAATTATTATGATCTTAAAAAATTTTATTTTACTTTCACACTATTATTCACAGGGTACCTATGGCCTGTGAATAGGAAACAATTACTTTACTTCTGTAATAACTCAGCTAATTATGACAGAACTAGTTATCAGCTAGTTTTTACTAGCTGATAACTAAAGAAACACTCACTCTGTATTGGATGTATTGCGGCTCTTCCAACTGCAGGTTTTCCAGAAGGAAGAGATTGAACCCTTGCAGGTGAAACAGCAAGATGTGAACTGGCTGGGTCAAGGGCTTATTCAGAGTGCTGCTAAAAACACCAGCACTCAGGGCTTGGAGCACGACCTGGAAGATGTTAGCGCACGGTGGAAAACTCTCAATAAGAAGGTAATTATTTTATCTCCCTCATAATTTTTATTAATTATTATTCACTAGCATTTATTGTGATCTATCATCAGATTTATAGTAACCAAACTTCCCTAAATATGCCTCCTTTTTCATTGCTATAAACTCAACGGCCCAAATACAGAGGCCCCAAAGAGCCCTGGTAGTTAGGGAGCAAATAGGAAAGAAGGGGGCTGGGAGAAACCGGCCTCTCCCTGTTGCGGTCTGAATTTTATACAGCTACAGGCACGTGGCCAGAGGCGCAGCAGGTGTGGCGGCGGGCAGCTGGGGAACTGCCCCAGGTGGGAGAGCAGGTGCGCTGAAGGGCTGGGAAGCCCCTGCAGGCAGCTGCCGGCATGTAGGGTGCAGGTGCACCACTGCCACACGTTCTCTGTACTGCCCGAAGCACCTAGAGATCTTACCTTCTGTGCGAGTCTGTCAAATGCTGGTCATTAATTTCTCCCTGTGCAAGTGAAGCACTGTCTCTGTGAGCCCTAGAAAAGGGTTTGCAACTCTCACTGTAGACTCTCAGTTCCAAAAACTATTGTACCTCAACTTCCATGAGAGAAAACGTTAAAGACAGTGCTCCGTTATCTTAGAGCGGTAATGTGGACGCACAGTGGCTCCTGACGTGAATGATCAGGCGTTGCTGTGGGAGAGCAGTGCTTGTTTCGTGGTAGTGCTTGTTCTTCCCTGCACTGAAATCTTAAGCGGTTTCTAGACCATAAAACCACATCATCTTTAAAGGTCTCAATAAAGAGGTGATTTTCTTATTGATGATGATTCACATTAAATACAAATTGGAACGTGGTGTCCAGTGTAAGTTTATTCTATAGTGTTTATAGTATCTTGGCACCGTTTTTCAGTCCAAAAGGAGAAGATCTGTGAAAACAGCAGTAGGACAGCTTTATGGAGGACACAAAGACTAGAAAGACCTTGGAAGACAAAGGCCCTGGCTTGTTAGAAAGGGACTCGGGACCTGCTGCGAACAGGGTTTAACTGACTGCGTTATAGTTGTTTCGCACGCCAAGATATTAATAGCTCTGACTCCCTTTGCTGTAATAGTTTCTTGTAATCCTAGTCTTTTATCATTATCCCTAATATTCATCAGCAGGAAATAAAAGCTGAATCCCAGCAGTGATAAAATGGGAAAGCACAGATTTTCAGTAAGTTTAAATACTGGAGTCACCTTCTGCTATCCACAGATACGCTGGGCATTTCCAGACTCTCAAAGGTATAGTCTCTGTCAGGACTGTTTGGGATGGTCATCTTACCCTCATGACTTACTTGCTGAAGTTTGATTCCTTTTCACTCCTATCCTGCCTGTCCATGCTTTGGGTAGGTTTTAAGTGAAAATGAAAAGAAAAGGTGTGATGAAATGAGAAAATAAGCAAGAAGAGTGGTAGCCAGTGGCAGGTTTCATTATAAGTAAACAAGTTGAAGTACCTGGACCTTCACAGGTGGCTCAGCGAGCAGCCCAGATGCAGGAGGCCCTGCTGCGCTGCGGCAGGTTCCAGGATGCCTTGGAGTCCCTGCTCAGCTGGATGGTGGACACCGAGGAGCTTGTGGCCAATCAGAAGCCCCCATCGGCCGAGTTCAAAGTGGTGAAGGCCCAGATGCAGGAGCAGAAGGTAAGTTAGTCATGCTTTTGTTCTGTGTTTCATACTGACCCTTCAGAGTGAGAGTAGAAATGAACTGCTTTATGTACACTGGTAGGCTATCCTGGGTAACTGGTTCCTACTGTGATAGATACTGTTCTGTTAGTCATTAAGCTAACACTTAGTGAATATCTGCGGGAGTGTAGACACTTCTAGACGCTGGGGATTATGTCACTGAATAAAAGCTGGAGCAGTTCCTCATTGAGGCTGAAGTCTGATGAGAAGGGCGGAGTAAGGAGAGAGGCAGCAAACAAGATAAATATGTAGGGTGGTGAGTTAGACCTACGAAAAGCAGGGACAGGAGTTAGGAATCAGTGGCACAGCAAGGATGGGTGAGCAGGACGTGCTAAAGAAGAGGGGATCTGTATGGTTTTAAATAAAGTACTCACGGAGGGCTTCACTGACAGAGTGACATTTGGACAGAAAAGTCATCATTCCCAGATACATTAGTTTATCTGTATGAAATTGCCTTTCTCTTGGATTAAGTATTGGCAGTTTCTCCTAGTACAGTCTGTTAGTAAAGAGGCAAATGTGTAATGCATATGTGCTGGGGAATGTGCCATTGTACCTTTTGACAATGCTAAAAATTTCCAAATTGGGAAAATGGGGCTGGGGATATAGCTCAGTGGTAGAGCTCCTGCCTGGCAAGTGGGAGGTTGTGAGTTCAATTCCCGGTACCAAAAAAAAAAAAAAAAAAAAAAACATTGGGAAAACATAATCTGTGTATCCAAGACCATCGTGTACAGTTTTGGCACCTAATGACACACTGGATGACCCCTTCGCAATAGCTTATGGGCTAAGACTTGATATGTGGGGAGGGACTCAGCACACAGCACCCTGGTGAGGTTTCTCCTGTCCAACTTTAAAAAGAAAAGAGTATATCACTTTAATTTTAATTAAATTTAAGTTCTTTACATTTAAAAGCTTTTAAACTAAAAACTTATCTTTCTAGTCCTGGCTTAGTTCACTTGATAAAATTAAGAGTGTATTATATATTTTAAAACCGCTAAAAAAAGTTTTAAAATGTTCTCAATATAAAAAATAGTAAATGGGAGATGCTGGGTATGTTAAATAGCTTGATTTATTCATTTCATAATGTACACATGAATATATACAAACGTGAATATAGATGTGTCTCATTATTATTATTGTCAGGTAAAATTATTTGTCAGTTAAAATGTTTTTGGAACTTTTATTCCTCACTTTAACTTCTACATCTCATAGTATTTCTCTAAAATTTATCTGAAAACCTCGACATATTAGAAATAATTAGAAGTAAGCATTAAGAAAGCATGAGTGGAAACACAGTGCATTTGTGTGATTTTTTGAATAAATCTGTACCTACTACCATTCACAATTTAGTTTCTTCTCCCAGAGTTAATTAATGATCCTTAGCTAACAAAATCCACTTGTTGAGTTGGCTTTTGTAATTGCTGGAGGCTTTGCTGCTAAAGTTTACCTAAGGTAATTTGTCTAATTAGCTCTCCTTGCTGGCTAAACCATCTGTTGTACTTTGTAAAATAACTCAACTTGTGTCAACAGAGTTGATGATGCTTCACCTTTTTAAACATGCATTCCTCTTGGAGGTCGTCCTCTCAGAATACTCAGTTAGCATTTTACTTCTGAGTAGCTGTTGAATCTTTCACCCCTGACTACCCATGAGGATCAGATTACAGAGGCTGTGAGGCCAGCATTGTGCTGTGCACCTGGGCCTTCCTCGGTGCTTTAACAGAGCGCCTGCGCAGGGCAGTTGTTCAGGAGCAGTTGGCCCTGGTGAGGTCAGAATGAGGTAACTCTGAGTGACTCTGTACGTCAGCCTTTTCATTCCAGGCATCTCCTGATGCTTAATTAGAATTAAACTGAATTTTGCTCCTACTGCCAAATCCCAGAGTGTTAGTCTCAGCCAGCTTAGTTGCTTCCATACTGTCTTCCTCTGTAATATTTAAAGACTTTTTTTCATTTTCTTCCGTATGAAGGATTTTAGGATCTAGCTCCAGCTGGTGAAAGGACCCAAGCCCTGCTCCTGTTGGCCTTGCTAACTTACCACTTTGGTCTGAGTCTTAACTTCCTTGTCAGTCTTGGGTTGTGTAATGTGGGAAAGGGTTTTGACAATAGTAGTGATGCATAGTAATCTTTTTATTGGTGTAGACCAGGTAATTGTTGAATCTCTGGGTCATTCCTATTTCATTAAAGTGAGGAGAATTTTGTACCCTTCCTGTGATTGAATGGGGTCATTCTGAGCAGCACCTTCACCTCTATTGTTTTATATTAAAAATGGCTACCATTAAGAAGTCAACTAATAACAAATGCTGGTGAGGCTGTGGAGAAATAGGAACTCTTCTCTACTGCTGGTGGGTCCACTGGTGAGTCCACTGTGGAAATCGGTTTGGAGATTCCTCAGCAGACTAGGTCTCGAGGTCCCACTGAACCCAGCTATTTCCCTTCTGGGGTATTTTCCCAGAAGATCTGAAAACATCATATCACAGGGATACATGTGCACCCATGTTCATAGCAGCACAATTTATAATCGATAACTGTGGAAGCAACCTAAATGTCCATCCACTGAGGATTGGCTAAAAAAAATTGTGGTACTTTTATGTAATGGAGTATTATTCACTATAAAGAAAGATAAACTCGAGGCTTTTCTAGGTAAATGGTCACAACTAGAGACCATACTTAATAAGTGAAATATATCAGACCTGCATGTGTAAGCAACATATTGTCTCACTAGTATAAAAACCTGAAAGAGTGAATAAAAACTAGGAGGTATGATAGACATTGTGAAATGAAAGGAAAATGCTCAAAAGCAATGGGCAATTGAAGTGTGGGAAAGGAGAAGGGGAAATCATGTATGTCTGTATGTATATACAGGACAGCTAACAGTTATACTACTGTCTTCTATTGCTTTACTGAAAGGAACAGTTAATGATTACTGGTTTGATCATTATTGCATGTCTCTGTTTTCCTGAGAAACCACTTTGAAGATATCAATAATCATACCACAACCATTGTTAATTTCCTACCACTTTGTCTATAACTCTGTATTGTTTGTATTGTTCTTACGCTGTTTTGTAAATGGATGTCTGTTGGTTAATATATTTTCTTCCTTTATTCTTAAAATTAAAAATAATTAACTAGTGGCTTTATCCATACTAGCTTTGTATGTTCTGAAAAGCTCTACCACAGGTGTCCAACACAGTAGTGGTAAGTTAGTGAACCAAGTAAGTTCTTTTTAAAGTCCCACTTCTCAGATACTTTCATGTCTGCATTCATGCAAGATATGTTTCTGTCACATACCAAAACTACTTCTTTGGAGGGACAGGATTTCACTGTGTAGCCCAGGCTGGCCTCGAACTCCGAAGGATCCTCCTGCCTCAGCCTCCTGAGTGCTGGAATTACAGGTGTCCACCACCACACCCAACTTCATACCAAAAATACTTAAGGCAGTTTTTGATGTTGTATCTATTTAATTACTCTTTTGCTTTAAAAATATTTAATGTTTCCTTCTCAAGCTCCTGCAGAGATTGCTGGATGACCGCAAATCTACTGTGGAGGTTATCAAACGAGAAGGGGAAAAAATCGCTGCAACCGCAGAACCTGCGGACAAGGTGAAGATCTTGAAGCAGCTGAGTCTCCTGGATAGTAGATGGGAGATGTTGCTCAATAAAGTTGAAACGAGGTAACTTAATTATTTCCGGTTCTTTTGAAAGAGTAGCAGGGACCCTACACCTGTGTATTGGGTGATGCTTTTCTTCAAGTCTTTATTCTGTGATGATCATGGCTGTGAACATAGGTAGCGAGGGTCTCTCTCCTCGATCTTGTAGCGGTCATGTCTTACAGTATCAGTCACATCCCAGTGCCTTGGATTAAGAAAGCATCTTCTTTGGGGTGAGCAGGAGAATTGTTTGTTGATGGCATAGTTATTGCCTGCCCATCTTGCATTAAACATGGAGCTAGGCCCTGGGTTACGTGGGTGAGCTGGACAGGTCGCATCTGTCCTCACTAGGGTGTAGCTTAGTAAGATTTACGGCCCCTGGAAAAAATGTGACATTTTGAAGAGTACTGAGGGAGTGTGTAATGGGAGGAACTTGGACTGGGGCAGAGACGTGACAGCTAAGCTGTGTGTTAAGGGAAGAGTTGGAATCGGCTAGAACAAAAGGGAGGTAGAAGAGAATGCACCCTCATGAAAGACACGAAGCCTGGAGCCTGGCGCCACTGAGCTTTTGCTAGCATTTGTCTTATGATAGAATCCCAGCCGATATTTTATTTCTGCATTGACAAGAAGTTGACTATTGTGCATGCAGCCACAGGGAGTATAGTAACGTAGGCTAGCTGGGTTCAAAGTAGGTGAACCACTGAACAGCATGGGTGTGCTCCATAAATTCCTGCCTTCTGTGAAACTAGAAATTAGCAGCTGTTTGCTAACCTTACATTATTGAATAGAATTATTGTTTTAGGACTACAGAATGAGGTACTTCTAAAGAGGTGAAAGTCTTGTCCTTTAGTAGATCATCCTTGTGTCCCAGGACATTGCGGCCTGGAAGATACTGGAAGATAGTCTCAGTATTTGTTTGTTTAAGCTAAATGAGTAAACGTCTATGTCTCAGCTCTACTCCTAGAACTGGTTTTCTTTTTCTCAAACCTTCTTCATAGCGGTACGCAGTGGGAGGGATGTTAGTGATAATTATGATTCAGAAATGTATTTCTCGTAATTTCAATCATAGTAAATTAAACATAATTACACGACAGGTTTTTTTAATTTTAATTTTTATTAGTACATGTTCACATAACTGCCACATTCATGGTGTTGACTTGGAACATACACATAACACATTTTAATTCTCTTCTCATGCCTTTCCTCTTCCCTCCCCCTTCCCTTTCCATCTCTTGGGCCTTGCTTTTGTGGAAGAGCTATTTTCCTGTTTGCTATTATCTGTCTTTTGTTTTGCTCTTCGATTTATTTCTATTTTGAGTTGCTCATGTAAGACACACCACACTATTTAAGCTTGTGTGTCTCATTTATTTCACTTCACATGATGGTCTCAAAGTGCATCCATTTACATACAGATGCTTAACATTTATCCTTTTGATGGCAGAATAGTACTCAGTTATGTATAAATGCCAACTTTTCTTTATCCATTCATTTGTTGATGGACGTATAGGCCACTTCCAAGATCTAGCTGTTATGAATTGTGCTGCTGTGAACATGGGTGTGCATATATCCCTGTAATGTGATGTCTTTAACTCCTTCAGGAAGATACCTAGAAGGGGAACAGCTGGGTCCAGTGGAATTTCTATCTTTAGTTTTTGGGGAACTCTGCATACTGATTTCCATAGTAGTTATACTAGTTTATACTGCCATCAACAATGTAGAAGGGTTCCAGTTTTCCTGCAGCCCCACCAGCATTTGTTATCATTTGATTTCTTGATGATAGCCATTCTTTCTAGGATGAAATGGAATCTCGTTTTTTTAAAATTTGCGTTTCTCTGATGGCCAACAATGTTGATTTTTTTCATGGATTTATTAGTCATTTGTACTTTGTAGAATTGTCTATCCATTCCAGTTGCCCACTTTTAATTGGGCCTTTTATTTTGGTGTATGATTTTTTTGAGTTCTTTTTATATCCCAGGTATTAGTCCTCTGAAGAATATCAAGCAAAATGTTTTTTTCCCACTCTGTGGTTTGTCTCTTCACTCTGTCAGTTGTTTCTTTTGTGGTCCAGAAGCTTTTTACTTTGATGTAATCCCATTATTGACTTTTGATGTTACCTCCTGTGCAATTAGGGTTTCATTCAGAAAGTCCTTGCCTGCTACTATTTTTTTTAAGTTTTGCCTATTTTATTTTCCAACAGATTAAGTGTTTCTCTTTCAATAACTGAGATCTTTGATCCGTTCTGATTCTAGCGTAGTGCATGGTGAGAGATACATGTGTAGCTCCAGTCTTCCTGCATGTGGGTAACCAGTTTTCCCAGTACCACTTCTTCAAAGGTCTTTCTTTCCTCCAGCATCAAAGATCAGGTGGCTGAGTGTGCTGGGCTTGTTTGTGCATCCTCTCTTCTGTTCTCTTGATCCACATGGCTGTTTTCATGCTGGTAGCATGCTGTTTTTATTACTGTAGCTCTATAATATAACTTGAAGTCCAGGATTATGATGCTTCCTGCTTTGCTTTTGTTGCCCAGGATGGCATTTTGTATTCTGAGTGTCTTCTGTATAAATTTTAGTATTATTTTCTCTAGTTCTCTGAGGACTGCTGTAGGAATTTTGACTGGGATTGCATTCAGTCTATGTATCAGTTTTGGAAGTATAGCCATTTGGATAGGATCAGTTCTGCCAACCAGAACCAGTAGGGATATGTTTCCATTTTATGATATCCTTTTTAATTTTTGTAGAGTGCTGTAGGACACAATGGTTTTTTTCCACTGTTTGGATGATGGGATAATTGAATTTAGAAAAAATTTAGAGTGACAATCTAAAAGCTTAAAAGAGTACTGTATAATAATTTCATTCATTTTGCAGCCAAATGTATTCCCTTTGAAAGTTTTAAAAAATGTGTACATATGTAGTTTGTGATATTATGATATAGAAATTGTATTGTGTAGCTTGGGTCAGTTTTCCATAGTTACCTTTGTCTTCATAACCAGCTAAGTTCAAATCATGAACTTCTCTAAGTATTTTATATGGAGAAAAGTTAAGACAAAAAGTCTGGACGCTGTTTGACAATATTATTTTAAACGATTGCTTTAGACTTCCATTAGGTTCAGGAACTGCTCTTTAATGTTACTTTTAGATTAAATGTTTCTGCTTGACCTATTGTTCAATGTTAATTTTATTTAATTGAATCATTTCAGTATATCCTATAAATGTTAGAGATTTAACTTTTTACCTTAAATGATACCTATAAAAACGTTTAGAATAGAATTATTAATAAGTATGACTAAAGACTTTTGTTGAACTTTTCACACATCCTTCATCCCCAAGTGACCTTTACCTTGGCACATTTGTAGGAATCGTCAGTTGGAAGGTATCTTGGTTGTAGCACAGCAATTTCATGAAATCTTGGAACCACTGAATGAGTGGCTCACCACCGTAGAAAAGAGGCTGGCAAATTGTGATCCCATAGGAACTCAAGCATCTAAACTTGAGGAACAGATTGCTCAGCACAAAGTAAGCTATAAATCACAGATCAGTAAGACTCAGTTTTCCATTTATTCATGGTTTTGTGACATCAATTTGAATTATGTACTACTGATATGTTTTGTGTGCTTGCAAAGTAAATCCATTTCAAATGTCATCCTTTTATGCCATTTATTTTTCATCTTTATTTGTCCATTCTTTTCTGTTTTTTTTCTTTTTTTTAAACTCTATGTAGGCCTTAGAAGATGACATCATCAGTCACAGTAAACATTTACACCAGGCCATTAGCATTGGCCAGTCCTTAAAGATTTTGAGCTCCAGGGAGGATAAAGATATGGTGCAGAATAAATTAAACCACTCTCAAGTGTGGTACATTGAGATTCAAGAGAAAAGCCTCAGCAGGTCTGAGCTCCTCCAGCAGGCCCTGTATAACACTAAGATTTTTGGGGAAGATGAAGTTGAGCTGATGACCTGGCTGAACGAAATGCATGACACACTGAGCAAGTTCTTAGTCCAGGACTGCAGCCCTGAAGGGCTCTGGAAGCAGCAGGCTGAACTGCGGGTATTTTGATTTCTTTCATTTCATTTCATTTCATTTTATTCATTTGTCATTATTATATTATGTCATATCATTCATTTATTCATTTGTCATTATGTTATCAACATTTCTTATTTCCCTCTTGTTTTATGTCTGTTATGATTTGGGTGGTTCATTATACTCAAAAAGGCCTTGCCTGTTTATATAAGATATGTTTAATGAAGTCACTTCTAATGAGGTGGACCTTTCACTTTTCATTTTGTTATTTTACTGTTACCTACAAAGAACAGTAACTAACTAGTACTTCAGTGCCTCCATGTAGCCTGTTCTCATCTTCCAAAAACCAGAGTGCTATGAGTCACGGTGGGTGAGTGTGGCACTCGGGGTGCAAGGGTTAAAAGGAAAGGCAAACGTGAGCAAAGGGAATGTTCGGAAGTGTGAACTGCTTTCTCAGATGTGTTTCTGAAGCCTAGTTAATCTCTGAGATTTCATTTTCCTTCCTTGCACGTAAAAATGGTACTTGTATTTTCAGGTTCTACACGAGGACATCTTGCTCAGGAAACAAAATGTAGATCAGGCATTACTCAATGGCTTAGAGCTGCTTAAACACACCACAGGTGAGCTATCTTTTTAATCAAAGGACTGTGTGGTCATCGTGCAGCATTGCTTTCAGAGTATTTTAGGGATGGGGAAAAGACGAAACATTTTATAATTTTTGAGTCCATTCCAAGGCTTCATTGTGGAGAGTGTTTTGAAGACCAATCAAGAGAGGTTTAACAATATGATCTCACTCTTTTCTCATGATCTCACTTGAGTTCCTGGTGGACATTGTGTATATTACTCATAACCTGAAGCACTTTGGCACAGGATATTGTCAGAGAAGCCCATGAGGGAGTTACATTAGTTTTCCACTTGAGGAAGGCAGATGAACACAGAGGTTGTAGGCAGTTTTTTTAGGGTAGATTGCATTGCAGTGACACATGTTATGGCAGTACACAGACTTCATTTCTCCGTGCCTGAATCACTGAGAAAACAGATCTTTGGTTTAACGTATATATGAACTGTTTTTAGACTATTTCGGGGAAACTAGTTTTACTGATTCTTTTGGCCAAAGGAAGGTGTCATTTATTGAACCTATATTCAGTTTAGCACCAGCAGTGTATGGGGAGCAGTTACCATCCACCGTAAGTTGGAGGAATCAACTAGAGCCTTAAAGTGGAAACCTAAAACCCCGATGCCATTTCTGTGTGCTCAAAAGGAGGTAGAGACAGGCAAGGAGCCGCTAGAAAGGGCAGATGAGTAATGGTTAGCTACTAAGAGCACAGAGAAGTTGACAGTCTTGCTCAGGGTAAGTCAGCTTTTAAGCTGTGAAGTCAGTGACCTTAATCCTGGTATTTTTAACCCTTCTGCTTTGAAAAGTGAACATATTAGTGGAGAGATGTCAAAGTGCTACTTTCTTCATAACCTAAAGGCCTTTCTCAAAACTATAGCCTTTCTTGGTTTTTACATTTGTATTTTAGAACTGATTAAATTTGTCAGAAATCCTTGGGATGTCGAAAACCTAAGCAGGGCTTCTCTTGGGTCCAGTCATCTTTAGAAAAATGTGTGCTTTTTTTTCTCAAGAGAATTTCATCAGTGTACAATAATACCTAAAGAAGCCTTCCCCCCTGTTTTATTTTCTTTGTATAAGAAATAACGTTGTTGAAATTTTAGGTGATGAAGTTTTAATAATTCAAGATAAATTGGAAGCCATTAAAGCAAGGTACAAAGACATCACCAAACTGAGCACCGATGTCGCCACGACTCTGGAGCAGGTGCTGCAGCTCTCCAGGCGGCTTTACTCCGCACACCAGGAGCTGTGCACTTGGCTGGACAAAGTGGAGGTGGAATTACTCTCCTACGAGACTCGGGCTCTGAGAGGAGAAGCAGCAAACCAAGCACACACGAGACAAAAAGTATGCCTGATTCATACGCGTTGCATCCGTTCGCTCTCTTACAGGGAGTTGTAGCCCCCACAGGAACAAAACTGCATTTGCCTTGTGTCATTACTGAGACGCTGAAGGGCGCCTTGACAGGCCAGGACTCAGCGGAAATTGGCAGCAGATCAGCAGTTTTAGAAACCTAGAAATAAAAAGTTTATTATTTGTTTCAAGAGTTGTAGGGTTGGGAGTATAGTTACCACACGAACGACAGAACGGTGAAAACAGGAAACAGTGGGAAAGTATCACTGTTTCGGAGGCGCGTGTGATTTGGCTGGAATAACAGCATCTCTGTCAGAGAGATGTGCAGCGCAGCGGGGTTCTCTGCCTGTAGCGTGGAAGTGGAATGCTGCCTCGGTGACGGCTCTTCGGATGTAGCAGCCTTGGCAGTGATCACTTGAGGCGGAAGGGGAGCCCTGAGCTCAGGCTTCCCAAGCCTGTGAGGTTTCAGCAACAATGACGCGGTACTAGTTTATGTCCTCATTTCGAATGTCATTTAATTCTGCCTTGTAGTACCCTTCTCATTTTACTTGTCTCTGTTACCTGATTATACAGAGGTTCCCAGAAGGCCAAGAAGAATACATGATAGCTCGTTTGGTTCTGCTTTCCAAATTTTAAATATTTAAGTTACATTTCAGAGCTAACATCTTGCCACATAGATAAATGAATTGTTGTAGAAAATTGTCCATCTTGAAAAATAATTTTAAATAATAAAAGCTTATTTAACTCAGCTGAACCTGTAGGGCCCAAAGCCTGGCTTTACTGGCCAGCAAATGACTGTAATCCCAAGGACGGTTAAGGCATGTGACCCATGCACTGGTGATTTCAGGAGCTGAAAAGGGAAGCGAAGAACAACAAAACCTTATTGGATTCCCTTAATGAAGTAAGCAGTGCTTTGCTGGAACTCGTACCGTGGAGGGCCAGAGAGGGCCTGGGGAAGATGGTGGCCCAGGACAACGAGCGCTACCGATCCGTGAGCGACACCATCACTCAGAAGGTGGAGGCGATTGACGCCGCCATTCTGCGGTCACAGCAGGTAAAGACAAGTGGCTCGTTCTCCAGGCAGTCAGTTTTTCCAGCTGTTCCTGTTAGCAGTGTTTCCATTCATTTGTTGTACTTCAAAAATGAAAGGGTGGATTTGAATAGAATTTGACTGGGCTACGTCTGAGTGTAGGGCAGGGCTAATCTGTACATTGTTAACGGCTGCCTGCCCCGCTGATTCCCAGGCTTAGCCTTACAAGCGGATGCTGGGAAGATTGGCCCTGCTTTCCTTACAAAATGCTTCTGCCTGCATATATGCCTATTGCTAATGTTAATGTTATGCCTCGAATGACCCTAAATCTTTCTGTAAATATTTTGACTTAGTATGTAAGTCACTACATACAGCTATTGCAAAGAAGAAGTATTCTTCTTTAAAAGCAGACAGTTTTGTTGGTGACGTGAAAGTTTTTCCAAAGATGGCTGAAGGGGAAACTATTACAATTTCTGACCTGCCTGCAGCTCCACCAGCGTGTGCTCCAGACTTCAGAGACGCCCGGCACTCAGCCACAGCCCCACAGTGGGCCGCGGCGGGCAGTGAGGGAGGGGGCCCTGGAAATACACGTTTGATTAACTTTTTGTGGCAATCTCTGTGACTGTTCACCTAAGTCATCAGGCTCTGATTCAGAACGTTGTGGGCGGAGGTTAGAAGGTACAGCAGAGCATTTTGGAGCACAGTTAGAGGACACGTGACTAAGGTTTTACTAAAGCAAGCCAAAAACCAGACACAAATCAAACACATTCTGTGGGAGCGTCCAAAATTAATTTTCTAATGTTGCCATGAAAGTGTAATGTATGTGGTTCTGAAGCATAATGCTCCACTCCTCATTTTAATACTGTGCTCAGAAATCACAAAGCTGATGGAACACAGTGGTCGCAAAGCCTTGCCTACGAAGTGTTTGCACGAGAGCGCGCTCACACCTGAGGAATGTGTTTGCCTGACGGTTTTTAAGGTTTGGAGGAGTCTGTACGCCTCACTATTATAGCTAAGTGTGTTCGTTTGTGAAGTCTATTGAACTATTTAAAACACTGAATTTTTTAACTGAAATTTATTTGCGCATTTCAGAATTGGCACTTCATACTGCTGTAAATAGTAAGACAAATATTTTGTACGCTTGGGAATAAGATTTTCCTGAGAAAGATGATTATGTTAGCTCAGTGAAGTGAGACAGGACTAAGGGTAGGATCTCAGCTTGAGTTAGTATTGATGAGTACACCCAGTATCTGCCAAGGTCATTAACAGCAGAGTTCTGTTCAAGGTCTTGCAGATGTTTTCCAGAGTTTAAAAAGAAAGTTAAAGCAGGTCAGGGTAAGCGTAGTAGAACCCTAAATATAAGTAAGTGCCCAACTTATGAAAGAGTTCCTCTCCAGGAGAAGGTTCATAAGTCAGATTCAATCATAGCCAACAAAGTGAGTCTTACATAGTGCACTTGTAAAATTTCACAACTCTGTGTTCAGAAGTTGGGGACTCACTGTATATCCTTTGGGAAAATTTGTGTGTGTGTGTGTGTGTGTGTGGTGTGTGTGCGCGTGTGCGCGTGTGCGCATTGACGAAATGGTTCCTTATAGAAAATACTGAGAATTTTCCTAAAGAACACAGAAAAAGACACGAAAACTATGTAAACACTGTGGGCTGTAGTCTAGTGGTGGCGAACCTATGGCACATATGCTGTAAGAGCTGTTTGTTACCATTGAAAGCTCTGAAAAGTTTGCCACCACTGCGCTATACCCTTCTTGCTTCCTCTTTGAGAGAGACAGGTTGATCCTACGAGTAGGTCACAGAGCTGGTGTGATGCCACTGTTCTCTTCCGGTTGTTCGTGTGGTATCTATGCCTCCGTTTCTTTGGAGTACCTTCAAGACTACAAAAGTGAACACCTCCGGTAGGGCTGAGAGGACCCACAAGTATTTAGAGCGAGAGAACATGTATGGTGTTCTATATGTGATGAAGCAACTGGCCTGTGGTCTTACAGCTAGGAAGTAGCAGGGCTACAACTAGCATTTAACCTTGATCTCTCGCCTACTGCACTGTGGTGCTTCTTTATAACTAACATTGAAAGGAAAAATCCTGAGGAATGATGCACCTTTTCTATATTTCTTCAGTAAAATGAAGAAAGTGCCTTGAAATGTCTGTAATGAAAATATTTCAAACTATCAGAACTATGAAACATGAGAACACAGAATGAAAAGAATCATGAGCCATCACTGTTAGATTCAAGAGCAACATAGACACTTGTCTTTCTGATTTAGCAGAGATTTAGTTTTGCGCTTAAGCTTAAACTCTTAAGAAATAAGCTTCAAAACTCATGATTTTCTTGTTTGTAAAATAGCTAATATGTCACTGAATACTTCCTAAGCTTGCACAAAGTAATAGGTGCTCAGAATTAAGACCAGAAAACAGTATGATACTAAAGTGTTTGTTTTCAAAATATGAAAGTAATGATGAAGAAAGCTGCTTTGCCCTTTGGTGTAAATCACAAATGTTGCCCTTTATGCTCTATTTTGTAAAAACAAAGTACCATTCTGCATCTCTCCTCCATATGGAGTAGGGGCACAGCTGACCTCAGTTCATCTTTTCTTAGACACATTTTTAGTCATGTCCAGTTTGCTTTATTAACAGTGGCACTTCCCAGGGCCGCCACCTCTAGCAGGTGAGTGATGAGGTGAGGTGGTTGTGTGCTTTGAACACTGGTTGGTTATTTAAAAATGTATAGATTTAATGTTCTGTCCCTGAATGACCTGGCAGAATTAACTAGATTTTACATGATCAAATGTTCTACCTTTCAAACAAATATCTCTGAAGATATTTCATATTTTATGTAGTGTTAAGGTTGTTTATATGTAGTTTACCTATGAAGAGGGTAACATTATAAAGAACGTTCTAAAGAAATGTTACGACTTTTTGGAGTTCAAAAAGTGCACTATTGTAAACTATTAAGCCTCTACCACAGAGTGGATTGACTTGTAAACATCAACATGGGAGATGCAAACAAACAAACAAACAAACAAAAAACCCCACAGGGAAAAGGATTAGAGGGAGAAGGAAAAGACGCATACAGATATACTGATATGTTAGACTTGTGTGCTAATCTTATATCGCAAATAACAATTTGGAAAAGACATGCCACTGAATTTTGATTCGTGTTGAGAAAAGATACTATGTAAATTTGAGCAGTGTTTGTAATGGTTGGGAAAATAGTTGAACAGCCTCAATTATGAGCAAATATGAGGACGAATGTATTCAGTGTTACTAGTCAGTAAATTCCCTCAAACCTGGTTCTGCAGATTTCCGGACAGTGGTATTTGAAGAAGATATTCTTGTTTAAAATAATTGGACCCATTTCCTACTTTTAGGACAGAATCTGAGTGGACCAGGACAGCGTAGGATATGGGAATGTTGAGCTAGACTGCCTCTCTCTCACCACCCAGGCCGTTGGCTGAGTGAGAAACTACATATTTTCGCATTGAGCAGTATGTCTTTGTTACTTTCTTTCTCTAATTGCAAATTTAGCTAGAGGAGCCCTGCAGAAACAGAGAAAGGTGCGCTTGCTTAAAAGATGCCCAGTCTTGTATCCGGAGCCCAGACCATGGTGGTAGGTCAAACTTAGCGCAGTTCACAGTCATTCACTCTTGTAAATGTGGAGCCAGGAGAAGGTGCTCAGTTACTCTATCTCAGCTGATTTGAGAATTCCAGGGGCTCCACCAGTACCCAATTTCTTGGCCTATGTAAGTGGGTTTCTCTCATGGTTGATGCATTGTGTCAACCTGGGGAGTCTAAAGGTTTGCTAAGTAACTCAGCAGTTCTACATCTTGGGCTATAAAGGTCATGCCCTTCCGCAATGTTGTTTATTGTTTATTTAAAAAGTTTAAAAGGTTAACTATGTGACTCAGCAGGGAGCCAGGGTGCTTTTTTATATTCATCCTGAGCCTGTACCCAAAAAAAGGCATACAGAGGGTGTGGGTGTAGAAGACCACCCCCCACAAAACAGATAAACTACATAAAAATTTTTTTTCAAAAGATTTGTTGCTGGTTATTTGGAGGAGCCCCAGTCTTCGCCTTCAGCTTGGTCCTCTCCTGGCTTCCGGTGCAGACTGTTCGGCTTCCGCCTGGGACTCTTCAGCTTTGTGGTGTAGGCTCTCCGGGCTTTGTCATAGATTGTTCAACTTTCTGTCACAGACCCTCAGCCTCCTGATACAGACCTACACACACCGTAGTGAGCTCCGGGCCTCGGGCTGGGCTCTTCAATCTCCAGCGTGCAGACACCCTCTGCACGCTTCCTCACCCAACCCTGTAGCTGACCACTGTAAGCCAACCTTGTAATTTCTTGCACATTTGTATATCTTCTGTTATATCTGTTTCTCTAGTAAATCCTGTTACAGTTCTGTAGAAACCTTCACAGAAAGGCCCAGAGTTGGTGCTTCGAGGGGAGTGAATGAACAGATCACTGGGTCATCAAGAATCAGCCTTTGGGAAAAGTACTGCCTGTGTCTTTTAAAGACCCGGAAGAAAACATCCCCATGGAAATGGGATTTGTTATTGTTTAGCTAATGAACAGCAAGTGATGAGGTCCCCAGCCCAAGACGAGAGTAAAGAGTGTATCCTTGAGTTAAGGTTTGCTGATCACTTGTCTTAAAAAACATGTGTTTCCACTCAGGAGAAACTTTCCGGAGAAGTACAGTTTGTCAGAGGTTAGAGAAGTATTTTATTATGGTAAAACCTAGTACTTATTGGTTGTTGTGAAACTTAAGCCATTTTTGATGAAATCACACAGATAATTGGAATTCCTGGAACTCAAGGCATCCCTAAGCACAGGGAGCAGGGGGAAGCCCCTGAGGCCAGACCCCAGGTGGCATGTCCTGCCAGCTGATGGCTGATCTTTGGCAAAGCAGTGAGCTCTTCTCTGCCTCAGGTTTCCTGGCTCAGTGGAATTAATGATGATACCAAAGTTATATATCTATTGTCTGGATTAAGGGAGAGACAGAATGTGTTCATTAGGGTGCTGGTCTGTTCTTGTGTGAGTATTTTTCAGGAATATTTAGAGATAGCCTCTTGGGGAAGCTTGCATTAACCTTTGTGAAATTTCTGAACTACTAATTCAACTGCAGTAGCTGTCACCATGGCTAAGGAGCTATGGTTAGACTGTAGTCACGCTGCCTGTTAAAATAGTTCCCCAAATGGAGCTGTGGGTGCCAAGATCATTAACAGTGTATTTGAAGTCAGTTTTTGCTACTTATACGAGCATCCAAAGTCACTAACGTTTGGCCTAGTGATTCTCTGCATGTCACTCATATGTAGCCACAGGCTGGTTTTGCGGTCCGTTAGAAACACACATGTTAGCTCACCATTTGAGTGAGTCATGGCTCCATGGCTGCTCTCCTGGTTGTATAACAATAAATATTTACTAATTTAATTTTTATGATTTCTCAGAAGGCTGAGCTGAAATTTTGGCTTGAAGTCTTATTTTCTTTTAGCAGAGCAAATATTTGATTTGATTAAAGAAGCAGTGTTTGAGTTTCAGCTTTCCGCTTGGGACCTAGATGGTATCATCGTACTGGTTTTCTTTGGGTATTCTGTTTTTTTCTGTACTAGGGGGAGAGACATCATGTTAATCTAATATGAACACTTCAAAGCCTAGGTTTCTCAGTCAGGACCATCATATATATGCCATGTTTTTAGCAGCTTAACTACAGACCAAAGAGGGGTGATGCGTCACTTTATTTTTCCCAAGATCAGCAAAACAAATAATTCATGATTGTTAAATTTTATTGAGATATCTTTTAGGATTTATGCTTAGGTAGAAAAACTTGGGCTGTGTTTGTCACTCTTAGACTCTTAGGTAAATCGCTTAGGTTCTACGCACCGCTGTTACATACGTTTTAAAAACCCACAATCCACACGAAGCAGACTTTCCCTCCTTTGTGGGGCTTCCATCTCTGCATCTGGGACTGCTGACTCAGTCTGTAAAACGTTCTTCTTCTGTTTGCCAGTTGATCAATAATTACTAAGAAGTAGTTCCATTTGAAACATCATAAAAATTACTGAAATAGATTAAGATAACAATTTCCGGAAAGTGTTTTGTTTTCTTATAATTAAAGTCTACCTAGGTTCTTAACAAACATTTAAAATAAATTATACCCCGTGTTGATGAGTGGCCAGCAAAGCCCTGCTGTGGGTGTGTGAGTGAGTGCCTCCCCATGCAGTGAAGAGAAAATGTGAGCAGGAGCATGCAGGTCAGGATGAGCCAAGAGCTGCTTTGCGTTTTCTTTTTTAAAACAAACTTGTTTTAACATTGCTGAGATTCACGAAGGGTTGTAAGAAACAACACAGAAAGATCCCATTATACTCATTTTACCCACTGGTAACGTTCTGCAAAATTGCAGTGCAGTCTCACAGGCAGTATGCTGAGCACTGCATCCCCCCAAACTCCTGTGCTGCCCTTTCCTAGCTGCACCCAGTCCTTCCAGCGCCATGCCCCCTGAGCTCCTGGCAACCGTCAGTCTGTTCTCCATTTCTGTAAGTTAAAAAAATGTTTTTGTGTGTGCCGGAAATCGAACTCCCAACCTTGTGCTTGCCAGGCAGGCACTGTGCCACTGAGCTATATCCCTGGCTCAGTTCTCCATTTCAGTGACATCATCCTTTCAAGAATGTTTGAGAACTTTTTCAGCCACAACTGCTTCTTCCTCTCCTTCTGAGACTCAAAGTGAATATTAATTGGTTTCTTCAGGTGTCTTCTGCTGTGTGGTTTTGGGTGATTTCTGCTATTCTGTCTTCTACTTCACTGATGTTTCCTGTGTCCCTTATGTTGATCTTTGTTTCAGTTCTGAAATTTCAGTGAGGGATTTTCATTAGCTGAGCGTTCTGATTTTGCATTTGTTTCAACCATCAATATTCAAAAATGCTCACTGAAGCCTTAATTTCACTGTGGCTGCCTTAAAATCTTTGTCAGGTAATTCTGACATCTCTGCCATATAGGTATTAGCACCTATTTGATGAATCTCTTTAGGTCAGTTTGAGGTCTTCCTGTTTCCTGTAAGATGCTGGGAGTCTTGGGTGTTAACATTTCTATTGGAACTGCTTCCTCTGATGCCACACTGGTGGAAGAAGCTGGTGTGCCTCTGAGTGGGGAGAGAAGTCCCACTTCAGCACCCAGCTGCTCAGCTCCTAAGTGGGGGCCTGTGATTGCTGCTGAACCAGCTTGTCTCGTGATCTCCGCAGCCACAACGAGAGTGGCCACCGAAGCGAGAGGCTGAGCAGTGGTACGGGCCCCAACTCTGCGAGGCTCGCTTTGACATCCCTTTGGAGAAGAAGAGGAGGGGATAACTCAACGCCGCTTGGTTGAGGGTGGAAGCCCAGCCTGTCCTCACGGTCTCCACAGCCAGGGATACGGGCTTTGCTGTCAGCCAGTGAAGGTGAAAGTTCTGGCTCCCAGTATGGCCTTAGTGTCACCTTGCAGGGATGTTGGGAACCTCGTATGGCCTCACAGAGAGGCACGTGCAGGCCATCACTCAGCCTTCTCGGCATGCGTATGAGTGGGCTCACAGGTCCTTTCTGCGGTGTTGGCTGGGCGGAGTGGTTATTATCTGAGTTTTCTGGCTATGCTGCCCCTCTCTTACCCTTTTGCTAGAAAGGCCAGCGTTGTCTTGGGGGTTGCCTGGCCCACTGGTGTGACAGGGTTGCCCCTTCTCCGATATTCGGTCTTGATTAGGTGAGGTATAAGCGAAACCCAGAGAACTTAGCAATGTACCCAGTTCCTCAAGGTCGAAGACTACTGCAGACCCGCCTTGTGTCTGCCCTTTGCAGAATTCCCTGTGTATGTTTTACGTGTAATGCTGAGGTTTTAGATATAGTTATCATGAAGAACTGAAAAAAGTTTATTCTATCTTCCCATGAGGCTGTGTAATAGTATATTCTGTACAGCTTTTAAAGTAGAAATTACTTTCTAATCTAGTTTCTTAGTTTTCTCCTTCTCTTCCCTCCCCTAGTTGATTCCTCCACCCTCATTTTAGATTTCCACCCTTTCTTGGAACATTAGGAGCGCTGGACTTGAATGGTTATAACGTGCATTTCCCAGTAATTCTTCCATCGTAGTCACCATTTATCATCAGTGCTTATTCATCACTGGCCCACTTTATTCATCAACGACAGCTGCTTGGCCCAGAAAGGCATTGTAGTTTTCGGATACAAGGCATTGAAAATGTTGAAAATAACTGAAATCCTCTTTGACTTCATAGTCACTTGTAGGAATCTACACTAAAACTAATCAGAGGTGCCAAATGGTTTATATATAAGGCTGTTCTACAGATTTGTGTGTATCATAGCTAAAAAATACAGAGAGCTTAAAATACCCAGGTGTGCTAGGGTATAGTGGAGGTATTTAAAAATCACGTGTAAAAGCATTATATGGGAAATGTTCATAAAAAACTAAAAAGCAGGATATTAAATGGCTTATACAGGATTATCCCCAGATCTTTACCAGTTTCTCATAACTGTAGGAAGAAAATTCACTAAAATACTAACAACATTAACTCCAGATTTTCATTTTTATGTATTTTTTATGTCTTGTGAACTTCGGCTATGTCTATGAACTACTAGTGGGATCAAGATAAAATCTCTTAAATATTTTTAGGAATGCTCTTGACAATATTTTCTGCCATTATTGACATGTTTAAAAATCATATGTGAATCATTTCAGTATATACTCTGCATACATAGAAACGTATCTACACATACACTTACACACACATACATAATCTAATGGCACATCAGTATATTTCATTCTTCTAGTAATCATGTGCTGTGATAGCAGAACACTACCTGTGTGTCCTGAGTTGAGGTGCTAGACAGGGTACGTGGTTAAAGGTAGTCTCTACCTATCTTTATATAGCCTTGCATTAGGCTTGCCTTCCTAATGAGTAAATCAGCACAGAAGGTGGAAGTGGGAGCAGCCAACCTCAGATAATTACTACAGTGTTAATGCATTCGCCGGGTTTTAAGTGCTTGTGTTAGTTGCTCTGTGGAAATCATCCTTGTGAATTATTACAGGATGCCATGAAGTGATAAGCTCAGTTCCCACTTGGAGAATGAGAAATTTTTAAAACTTAGGTATTTTTGTGGCACCAGTTACAGGAACTTACTGACTTCATTATTTATCTTTTGTTTAGTTTGACCAAGCTGCTGATGCTGAGTTATCCTGGATTACTGAAACAGAAAAGAAATTGATGTCTCTGGGTGACATCAGGCTTGAGCAAGACCAGACCTCTGCTCAGCTGCAGGTTCAAAAGGTGAAGAAACACATTTCCAGTTGCCATTGAAATTATTTGCTGCTGTGCTCCAAGTTTAGAAAATAAGCCAGCGGGCATGATATACTTTGTAAGACCCTTCCGGGGTAACTTGGTATTTTCAACTACTTTGCCTAATTGTTTGTATTGTAGTCATACATTTTTTCTTTCTTTTTACAAAATCTTCACTTGGGAAATCATAGACCTTCACCATGGAGATTTTGAGACACAAGGATATTATTGATGAACTTGTAAAATCTGGGGATAAAATCATGGCCACATCCAGTGAAGAGGAAAAGCAAACAAAGAAGGTATAATCTTGACTGTGTCATGAGGCTCTTGAGTGAACAGCATGTGTTGAGCTTTAGATCTTAGAAAAGCATTTTGTCTTTATCTATAGCTGCTGTTTAAGCAGCAAAATCATTAGTTTTAAATAAGACACTTTTATAAGCTTAGAAAATAACAGTGAAAGGAATATTTTAGGGAATCATCATGAGGATAATCTTTTTTAAAAGGCATAAAAACTGTTAAAGTTTGAGTCCTTAGTTAACTGCTTTACATTAAACGTTCACGTACTATAAGCTGATATTAAGTATGCTTATACATTATTATATCTGTCAGCTGTGGTCTTTAGGCTTCAGGAACATCTGGGACTCAAACCAAAGCAAAACCCAGAATACCTGAGTCTCTCTAATGCTGAAATCCATCTGTGTAAAGTTTCAGTAAACCATGTAAGAGCAAAAGTGAGCCAAGTAATTAAAAAAGCACCAAATGTATGTAATGTTAATGATCTTGTAAAGTAGGGCTTCTGGTAGGAAAATATCCCATGGCAAAAAATAAATACAGAGTCCACCCAAAGCTGTATACATCAGGAAAGGAAAAACTTGTATGAATATTTTAATACTAAATTTATTAAGACATCATGAGATGAATCCAAGTTACCTTTGGCCTCTACAATGACAAGAGGTGCTCAAAGTGATGGCCATGAGCTTCTAGACACTGATGAGTACAGCAAACCACTCAAGTGTGTATACCTTGTTTTTGCAGACTCAGTAGATACAATTGTGCATGCCTAAGATCACATTTTTAAAGATTGTACATCATTATTAAAGTATATTATAGGGGGCTGAGGATATAGCTCAGTGGAATAAGTACCTGCCTAGCAAGCGCAGGGTCCTGAGTTTGATCCCCAGTACTGCCAAAAAATAAATAAATAAAGTATATTATAGATAAATAGATCACAGAATATAATGATACTTTGTTTTATTTATACCCCACAATAGTGATTTGTCTATAATTGAGTATTTATTATTTTTGTAAAGATTCAGACTTGAAAATTGTAGATGATCATGAAGTAGTTTATTGAGTTACTATTGTGTCTTATGTTCTCCTATTAGATTTTACTGTGACTGTATACCATTATGTAGATCCCTGTGACTGCCACATAAGATCAGTGTAGAGGATAATACTGTACTTTACTTCTAATATATGTAGTTCTCTTGACTTGCATTTCTTACAATTTTATTTCCAACTGATAGTTCTTTTCCCCGCAGAAAATCATGTAAATGTTGGGAGAATCACAGGAAACTTGTTTTCCAACCTGAGAGCATTCTAAGAATGGCTGGAGAATTCTGCTTGCTTCATTTGGAGAGTTTGTTATATTAGTCCTAAAAATGCGAGGCTCTTTCTTAATTTAAAATGAGGTTTTCTGCATAGAAACAATCTAACTGGCTATTACTGATTTACTCATTTCACATGCATTTGTTGGCTGTCTACTCAGCAGGGCATATGGTGGTGGACAGTACACCATGGGACATGTCTGCTAGCTGGCCTAACAACTTAACATGCTTCATCTTATTTCTAGAACAAACTGGACAAGGTATTGAAAAACTATGATGCCATCTGCCAGATAAACTCAGAGAGATACCTGCAGCTAGAGCGGGCCCAGTCTCTCGTTAACCAGTTCTGGGAGACGTATGAAGAACTCTGGCCGTGGCTGACAGAAACACAGTGGATCATTTCTCAGCTTCCTGCTCCAGCCCTGGAATATGAAACTTTAAGACAGCAGCAGGAAGAACATCGGGTAAGCTTGGAGTGAGAGAGAATGTGACATTCCCCACTGAAAAGGAATTGTGGTTTGGATTAATGTTGTTAGTACTCTATTTAGTGTGCACAGTTTACTTACCTCAGCAGCTGCTTAGCTTATGGCCTAGGATTCGGTGAGATGACCTGTGTGAGTAGAATGCATTGTATATTTCATATTTGCGCCATAACTTATACAACAGGATGCAGTGTGTGTCATCTGGGTAAAGAAGATCCTATTTGCAAATGTCAGAGAAATGTGATATTAGAAGTGCTCTCAGTTCACACCTGTTGAATTGCTTTTGATTTATACATTGTGACTAAGTTTTATGCTTTCTTCGTAATAATCGGAGCCATCACACAGCAAAGCTCTTGGGCTTGGAGAAAATACACTAATTGTGAATACTGTGAAGTGGCAATATTGTGAAACCTGTGAGAAGGACGTATGCTGAAGTGTAGAGACAAGTTGCGTCCTCTCTTTTTTGCCCCTTGCGTAGGTGGGACTCTGATAGTCTTGGTCCTGTCCAGTGTTGACAGGTGCACTAGAGCGCATGTTTACGTCACAGTTACAATGTGTTTAAACATAAATAACGTGGCATTCCGGAGCCTGCGTTCTAGCAGTCACTTCACTGTTAACGTCGCTTCAAATTTTGCAAGGATTTGGTGAAAGAGGGTTCAAGACTGTTAGAAAAACTCTGGAGTCCTTGCTATTTATGGACTTGCAGACCTAGTTCTCCCAATCTGTACAAGATGTACTCTAGAGAGTTGTGCAAGGGGCAGTGCTCTCACATGGGGTGGATTTCACCACTGTTTGAGCTGTTGGGAATATGTGACATTTATTAATGTTTCTTGTTTGTTTTTTTAATGTATTGGTGTTGAAGAGTATCTATAACTCAGGTATTTATCTTTTTTTTTTTTTTTTTTTTTTTTTTTTGCGGTACTGGGGATCGAACTCAGGACCCTGCGCTTGCTAGGCAGTCGCTTATTCCACTGAGCTATATCCCCAGCCCCAGGTATTTATCTAGATGGCACTTTTAGAGAATGCTTTAAGGAAGAATGAAAATTTTGTGGAGTACTCTAAATCATTCAGCAAAAAAAGACAAACTGTAGAACTAAACTTAATTTTAGTTTATTTGTAGAAGAAATCCTGATGCCTATTCACTGAATGATTTTTAATACAAAATGTTTTGTGACTGTCTGTGAGGTAATTTGAGTTTTTAACATAACATCTCGTAGTAAGGAAAGGATAAGTATAGAGGTGAACTTTTCCAAATTGAGTTGATTTTCCGTTTTTGTATAATCTTTCAAAACAAATTTATGATTGTATACTTAAAGAAAAGAAAAATAAAATTTGTAGCCAGTTCTTCACATTGTGCAGGCTAAAAATCTTCAGAATATTGGCAGCTCCCAAGAGTGGCGTGTCCTCTTCAGTTCCACACTGTCCTGTTCAGGGGAGGATCTCGTCCATACTGCCTAGGGACGAGAAATGGTTCTAAGGCATGTCACTGAGTTTTAGAGATCTTAACGTCACACTTGTCTCTCCAGCATGACTGACTCCAGGAAACATTTTATCACATGGGCGGCAAAGGCATCTCTTTTCAGACTTTTTTCCCATGTAGACACATACACCTGAAGAAATATCCAGTCAATGTCCCCTGGCCTGTCATGAAATGGTCTACACTGGGCTCATTTCACCCTTCCCTTCTGAGCCTCAGTTGCCTCATGGTTGTGCTGCATGCAGTAGATCTCTAGGCAGCTCATGAAACCTCAGCATTTCACTTGAGAGACTAAGAATCCCTTACTGAATGTGTGTGGTGTCCGCCTCCATCTCCCCTTTTTCATCTGACTGTGTGGTAACCGATACTGCCATCACACCTCCATTTTGCAGAGTAGCACAAAAGGATGGTCTCTCAGCCAGAAGCAACCAGAAGCCAGACTGCATGCCTGGCCCTACCATGTTACTATTTGAAGCATCTTAGACATCTTACCCACTTTTGAAATTCAGCTTGTGTTTATTCAGCCCCTTCCAAAAGAACTTTGAGGCAACCTTCAGAAAAAAAGTTAAATGGCATTTTACACTAAGAATAGATGATGTATAGCAGTTTTCTCAGCAAGTTCTCAGAGTAATCTGTAAGGTGGGATTAGTGGACACTTTGGGTAAGAAGTAGTTGTGTTCCATCTCAGTAATTCTTAGGCAGAGACTTCCCTCAGGTGGTTTTGGATTTGACCCATTAGTAGCTGCTGGGTGGTGGGCCCGGGACCCGTGAAGTGGAGGTACGCTCAGCCGTGTTCAGGCTCCCATCCCTTCAAGGGACTCCCCTTGGGTTCCACTTCCATTTATTGGCATAACTATCACTGTAACTCTTGAGTAGATGACAAAATTATGCAACATATTCATATGACACTTTTATTTAATGTGTCTTACAAGTATCACTTAATAAATAGCTATATATTTGATAGATTGATAACTCTTACAAACCTTTTAAGGTAACAAAAAGTAGATTCATTTATATGCATCTGTAATGTCCATATGTCATAAATATATGTAGAATGTTCTAGTATACATATACAAGGCATGATCAAGAAATACAGTGAATGCTCAAATTAAAAATTTTTTATTTATAGTAAAAGATACATTGCCATTAACCCCTGTCAAGACACCACCCCCACTTCAAACATATTTCTTGCTTCATTTTTGCCACTTGTATCAGTTCTGGAAGTTGTCTTCTGTGAATGTCTCTAGTTGTTCTTCTATAGCTACCTTTTTGTCCTGAATCAATTCAAAACATTTACCTTGCATGGTCCTTTTGACTTTGAGAAGAGCCAGAAGTCAGCAAGTGTCAGGCACAATGGACACGGTGGAAGAGGCCACGCTGTGAAAGTTTCACCAGCTGGCCCTTCCTTTGGGTCAAGGCACTTGGCATTGGCATCCACTGTATTTTTTTAATCATACCTCATAAAGACACTCACAAAAGAGGACTCCAGAACTACTTCAGAAAGTGACGAGAAGATGGGATAAGTGCGTTTGAGGTGGGGGTACTTTGAGGAGATTATATTGGTCAGCTTTCCTGTCCCTGGAACAAAATAACCAGTATCCTCAATGTAAAAGAGGCTTGTTCTGGCTCACAGTTTCAGTGATTCAGTCTGTGCTTGGCAAAGTCGTGGTGGAGGAGAGCCGCTCACACCATGGGGGCCTGGAAGCGGAGAGGGGAGGGAGGAGCCAGGGCCAAGAACGCACCCTCCCTTCTCACACCGTCAGCGAGGTGGCCTTCCAAACAGGCCTCAGCTCCTGATAGTCCGTTCCGCTGTGATCCCATCAGTGGATTAATCCAAGGATGAGTATAAGGTGCCCATCACTCTAGTCACATTCCAAACACACGAGACTTCGGGGGGCATTTTACTTAAAAATTTACCTGGGTTTCCGTCAAACCTCCTACAGTGCAGTGTAATATATCGGCGTCTCCATCTTATAATGATTTGCGTATGTAAATGCAGTGTCATGTGGGCTTACATCAATCACGCTTGCCTCCTCCGAGTTCTTTTTGTCAGCTTTGTGTCTGCATTCTACTCAGCTTTCCTCTTCCCTTTCTCCCTTCTCTCCCCCTCTCTTCCTCTCTCCCTTTCAGGCTTTTGTAAATGACATAAATGTGCAGAAAGAAATGCCGAGCGTTACGGTTTATTCTCTGTGAGGACGTAGGAGTTAAGAATACTTTTATGTAAAATGACCCTCAGCTGATTTTCCTGTGAGAATGTGCCGCTGTGGGTGTGAAACGCGTAGTGAACTGGGAGTCATTGTTTCATCCCACCGGCATTTTTATGTACCCCTGAAAAGGGCTTTGGTGGGATGAGGCTGCCCAGCCTTTGTGTTAGAGCTGTCTCACCCGGGCAAAGAGCTGTACACACCATCACACGCTAAGCGCCTTGCAATGGGGAGGGCATTTGTTTGGAGTTTCTTGCCAAATGGAGACATTGGGGATGTAGACAGCTGTAATGAGGTGTAACCCTGAGATACTGAGAAACTGTTTGGTTTGTTATAGCAACTGCGAGAGTTGATTGCTGAACACAAGCCACACATAGATAAGATGAACAAGACTGGGCCACAGTTAGTGGAACTGAGCCCAGGGGAAGGCTTTTCTATTCAAGAGAAGTATGTGGCAGCTGACAACCTTTATAGTCAAATTAAAGACGACGTCAAAAAGCGTGCTGTGGCACTGGATGAAGCCATGGCTCAGTCAACTCAGGTAATGATTTACACTGGAAACAGAATTTTGTTCTTCTACACAGTAAAGCATGAGAAGACATTTTCATGGATTTCCTGATTAAATTTCAGCCAAAATTACTTCACTCACTCAGATTAGTCACACTTGGTCTCTCAGAGGTGATGTTTGCTTACATCCAGCCCTTTATAGTTTTAACTACCTCAGGATACAATAAATAATTTAAGCGACTAAAAAACGTATAGTTTCTGTCATTGTACAGATACTTCATTCAGTGCCCATCCTGACGGAAAGCAGGGTTGCCCTTGGGGATGGAAAGTGTCCCTGCTATCACTAACGAAGAAACTAGTAAGATGAAGCACTCAGTGATCAGCCATATGAAAGGGTTAAGAACATAAAGTTGCAGGTGGATTTTTTTTTTTGAAAATAGCTTTTTGCAAGAAGTTAGAATGTGAAGTTACCTATTGTCCTTGCATTTTCAAGATTTCATTTTTATCATTAGATGCAAGACATGAGAGTCTCCGATTTCTATAATACTGATTGATGGTTCCCTTGACTTTGAGGCTAGTGTAGAAATTATGAATGAATCAGTTTTTTATAACTTTGCTTAATTGTGTACAATACCTTTACCAATAAACGTTTGGAACTATCTCATGTATATGGAGTACATTTGATTATTAACTAAATGCAAACTTCCTGGGAAAGGCACAGGATATTGAACCCCATGTCTCAGCATGGGCTTTGCCAATGAGCTACTTCCCCAGCCCCAAACACCAATTTTACATACACTGTTGAGGAAGGTTTAGTTTTATTAGATTTTTAGTTCAAAAAATACATAATTTAAGGGATCCCTTAAATCTGGTGAAAACTGTTCATGAGTTTCACAGTTAATAATACAACTTTGTAGGATGCCAAAATATCATGAAAAATGGAAAAAAGTCACTTCTCGTAGACAGAGACCTACTTATTGAACACAATTTTTTAAAAAATGTATGAATTATGGTAAACAATAGACTAAAACAGATACTGCTGCCAAGTGGTCTACCTATATGTTAACAAATGTCATTTACTAATGATGACACTTAATTGCATATAAGAAATTGTCATGTAAGGGGTATGCAGAAGTACATACAAATTAGAAATTAGTACAGTCTTCACATGTTAGCTAGATCTAGCTCTTGGATAGCTATTTTGATAAAGGAACTATGATTTTGTTCATAATTGAATAAATTAGATGTTTTTCACTTAAATCTCATACATAGTGTTATAGAGCTTTTCCCTGTAAATGATCCCAATTGCTTTACCACTAGTTCCATGACAAGATTGACCAGATCCGTGAGAGCCTGGAGCGCGTGGTAGAGCGTCTGAGGCAGCCGCCATCCATCTCTGCTGAGGTTGAGAAGATCAAAGAGCAGATCAGTGAGAATAAGAACATATCAGTAGACATGGAAAAGCTGCAGCCATTGTATGAAACCCTTAAACTGAGGGGAGAGGAAATGATTGCTCGATCTGGGGGCACCGATAAAGACGTCTCTGCCAGAGGTAATAGTTACGGAACAATGAGACAGTTCACCTTTCACAACAACCCTAAATTTTATGCTGTTCTCTGACAATCCAGTTGCATAACAAAAATGCCAGATACTGGGAAAGGTATTACAAATACAGTGTGTTTAGGGTTGAAGGGCTGTGTGTACAGGTCCCTTATTCATGTCTTCCTGTGTGTGTGAAATTAATTAGTCCAATACAGTGTGTGCTATTATGGCAAAGCCATAGGTTCTGTAGGTATTTGAAACAAGCAGGTTAAAGCATGATGCTAATAAGGCCAACTAGGTTATTTTTAAGAATCTGTATTTTTCCTCATTAGTGACTGTACTGTGTTACCTAGTTGGCCTGGCCTGCCTTTTCACCTAAGCACCGAAAGATACGACAGTCAGCTGTCTCAGAGCTGTGCGCTGGGCATCAGTAGGAAGAACATGTGCGCTGTGGAAATCCATGATGCTCTAGCCGCAGCCTGAAGTACCTGTCCCACATTATTGTGCTCCTGGGATTGAACAGACAGTGTATTCTCTGAGACTGTGAGCAGTATAGTCAGTCAGGTGGTACTTCGCTTTCTTTTGGGTCAAAGCGAACTTTAGTGAACTTAGTACTTGATAAACTTGTGTCTTCTCTGAGCTCAGTAGCTTTGAGCATCAGTGTTGGTCAGGAAAGTTCTTGGTTCAGCAGACATGGGAGAACCCTAGCCCTTACACTGTCTGGGAGCACTCTTGGTCCCAGTGATACCTACCAGCCTGCTATGAACCAACACCTGAGCCAGTTTTGGATACTAAGCACACTGAATCACTGTTTTCTGTCTGAACTAAAAATGTTTTGCTTTATTAAGGGAGGCTAACTGCAATGTCCTTGTTTCATAGCCGTTCGGGGTAAGCTTGATCAAATGGTTTCCATTTGGGAGAACATACACACACTGGTGGAAGAAAGGGAAGCCAAACTGCTGGATGTAATGGAACTAGCAGAAAAGTTCTGGTGTGACCACATGGCCCTGGTGGTTACCACGAAAGATACTCAGGATCTCGTTCGGGACCTGGAAGATCCTGGAATTGATCCCTCAGTAGTAAAAGAGCAGCAAGAAGCAGCAGAGGTAAGCAGTGAATCTCATCTAGAGTTGGAATGCAAGGTACGGCCCAGTGAAGCCTTCATTCATCTGCCAGGTATTAGGAGTTCCTCTTAAGGTTTATATTTGATTCTGAACATGTAATGTATAAGTCTTAGTAGGAAATACAATGCACCCACAAATTTCACTTAAAGATGTAGATGCAAAATAACTTCCGTCCATCCCCACTGCTTCTTCCTATTCTAGGGCCTGTTCTTTCTCTTTTCGGGCGGAGGGGATTCCGGCGTAACGTGAGGTGCAGGGTCCCTTTCTTGCCAGCCTTCTACCTCTCTGCTGGTCTTCTTTCTAGACCTACTTGTATTGTGCTGTTGCTTAGAAGCTCTCAGCAGAACTCCTGCAGGGTAAGCCCACACTGCCTACGATGCACTGTGGAAGTGCTGCTCAAGAATTAATGTTCAAGTGGATTAATAACCCCCATATAGGTCTTTTCTTATAAACGTAGCAGAACTGTGAGCTGAGTATAAACACCATCTCTGTTCCCATAGTACTATTCTTGTACAAGGTACCCTACACACAGTGTGACCAGTGGTGCTGGCTTAAACTTCTGTGGTTCCTACTAGACTGTGGACCCCTTGAGCGGAAGAACCAGGTCTATTTTTCTTTCTATCCCAATGTCATGCTTATTAAATATTGAATGAATAAATATATTTTTACCCAGAAGATAAAAGCAAAGGTAGGACACTTAATTTCTGTTGTATGTTTCCATAGTTTATAGGTGCTACTTAGGATAATGTCATAAAGTGTAAATTAAAGCCAGGTTTTCCTCAACATACTAACAAATTCAGTCTTTGGACTCACATTCTAAACACATATTGTTAAACTAGTTCATTTGGCAAACAAAATGTCTTTCTGTGCTTGGTGGTATTTTTCAGAATTTGTTCAGGTGTTTGTTACAATTTTTATTTCTTTTTGTTTTTATAATAAAGATCTGGCATTTTTGAAGAGTGCCTTTTTTCCTTTAAAATATTTGTTTCTTTGTGAGAAAAGTTGCAGCAAAAAGTTGGAAAACAAAAAGAAGAAATGAAAATAATTCTAATCCCACCTCCCAGAAATGACTGTCACCCGCATCTTTGTGTCCAACTCTATAACATCATAGGGCTGCTATTTCCTTATTCTAGACCATACGGGAAGAGATTGACGGACTTCAGGAAGAGCTGGACATGGTCATTAACCTGGGTTCGGAGCTCATTGCTGCGTGTGGGGAGCCGGATAAACCCATTGTCAAGAAGAGCATAGATGAGGTACAGCTGGCTTCTCTGCTCTTACAGAATCTTTTTCTAAAAGTTCAGTTAACTAAAATGTATTTGTTAAAAGTAATGAAAAATTCAAACTTGGTTCTAAAAGAGTTGCAACATTGCTGTTTTTAGTTAAATTCAGCATGGGATTCTCTCAACAAAGCTTGGAAAGATCGAACTGACCGACTGGAGGAGGCCATGCAGACCGCCGTTCAGTACCAGGATGGGCTGCAGGTAGGGCTGAGTGATATCTAGAAACGTGTGCCCTGGTACCGTCTCAGGTCTGCGAGCACGCTGGCAGTTACTGGGCGGGTTTTCTCCTGTCATTTTCCCAGCCACTTGGATTTGGTTTTGCCTTTAAGAAAGTTTCTGACCCTTAGGTGTATGAACGCATATGCACAGCTGCACACACACTCTGTGAAATTTACTTTAAAGTGAAATATTTTACTTTTTCTTAAAAAAGGTAAAAGTAAATGTTCCTATACAGTCTTTTTCATTAGTGGTTCAGCGCTAGACAGTGAAATGGAAGTGAGTCTTGATTCTTTTCTAAAGTTGAGTGGAATGAGATGAAAAGAGTAAACACTCTAAAAATATCTCCAAGTTTAAAGTCAAAAGTAAGGAAATTTGACTTGAAGCCAGTGTTCTCTCTGTACTAAAATAGATTTCCATTTCATTAGGTCATAATCGGGTGTATAAAAGATGTTTTCTTTTTTGCATATATATAGTTTGTTTTAATAGTTGTTTTTCACATCTCCTAAAGGCTCGCATTCAGTTCATTAACTGTGCACAAATTGATTTTTTTTAATATTAAAAATTCTCTTGTCAGTTGAGACATATTCAGGGATATTTTCTTCGCTACCTTCCTTGACTTTGTTCCATTTCCTAACAGGCTGGCAGGCATTTAATCTTTCATCCTTCTTACCATATGGAAAAAGTCCCTCTAAGTATTTCCATAATACTAAATGAATATTATTCTTAAAGCTCAGATGAGAGCAACTTTTCCTTTTTCATTATGCCACTTCATTGCTGTGTTTGTCAAAATAAATATCACCAGCCAGGCTTTAAGTTGTCTGAAAAGGGCTTTGAGCTTTAGAAATAGATGAGAAATTCACTACAAATAACACCTTATTGTATCACCTATTTTTAACCAAAGTGATAATTCCTTAGTAAATAGTGTTAGCTAGTAGTATCTAAATGGGGTGCCAGCCCTCTGCACATCCCTCCAGGGGTGGTGGCGTCATCGAGCTGCACTATCCTCCAGGGCTGGGGGTGGCAGTGTCACCACAAGCAGACACCTGGGACCCCACAGGCAAGAGGCCATGACCTGTGCGCTGACCTTGTTACTGCTGGAAAAGCAAGGCCCCTCCTAGGTCTTAGGGCATTCTCACCACCTGTTAGTCGTGAAGGGCATCATGGTTTACAAATAGCTGTGGGAGCATCGTTAGATGTCCAAAGCTCCAGAAGCTCCACAGGGTCTAAGTGTTCATTATAAAGTGAAATATATTTTATTTCCCAGGTTACAGCTTAAATTCTTAGGGTTGATTAATGAGAACCTAAAAATATCAGATAATTTCCAGGATGTTTCCCCCTGCTGTGTGATCTGGCAACTTCATTAAAAGGACAAAATAATAAAGAATGTGTTGAGCCTTTCTAGAATATTTATAATGGCTAAAAAGAATGAAACGAGTAGAGGACTCTGAAGTCTATGCTGCAATTCAGAATAATGGTCTCAGTACTGATCATTTACATATGATAATCTGAATTTACATAGGGGGTTAGTTGAAGCACATATTTTGCCCAAATGCTGAACACTGAACTTCTTGCTTATTTCAATAAATACATGGGTTTAGACCATTTTTTAGCATAGTTTTTGGTACCGGAAATTGAACTTAGAACCTTGTGCTTGCCAAGTAGGCACTTGTGCCGCTGAGCTACCTCCTGGGCCCTGTTTAGTGTATTTTATATAACAGAACACAGGGAATTTCATTTCATTTGAATTTGTAATTTCTTCTTTTTTCTTTTTTTGTAATTTTTTTTCAAATAAATACAACTTATAAAAAAAGCTTTTAATATTCTGAGAACCTGTTCAGTAAAGAACTTATTTTGAAAACCTGGATGCACAATTGGAGGTTATGGCTGTTTACCATTTGAGGCAGGTCTTCCTTTATCATTCTGCTTCTACTGAGCTGAGCTGTCTCACAACAAGTTTTATAGAACAGATTAATTCCATAATGTCTTTGCAGATTTATGATTGTCCTTTTGTGTCGTACATGAGATTTTGTAGCATTGTCAAAGATGCCCTTATGATAACTCCTGGACTAATGTATCTTTTAGGCAGTATTCGACTGGGTGGATATTGCAGGTGGTAAATTAGCATCAATGTCTCCAATTGGAACAGATCTTGAAACTGTCAAGCAGCAGATCGAAGAGCTAAAGGTATTTGTGGAAGCTAAGTAACTTATCAGTGACTTCCTGGCATTTTTAAAGATTTTTTTTGGTTGTTTATTTGTATTATTTATGTTTTTGGTTCTGGGGATCTAATACAGCGCCTCATGTTCTTGCTAAGGAAATATTCTACCGCAGAGCTACACCTCAGCCCTCCACTTTTAAATTCCTGAGTCACAAAATTCTTACATAAATTTTACATATTTCGCATAATTGAAGCATTAGATTTTGGTTTTGAAATCAGTTTAATTCAAGGCCTACATGTAGTAAGCTATGCTAAGTAAAGAAAATAAAGTTTAGTTGTTTGCTTTTTATACCTGTTAATTGTAGAAAAATCAGAACATATCAAAAACAAGAAAAAGCAATTTTTCTAAGTCACCCAAAATGTTATGTGCCCAGAAACAGCTACTCTCAGGAGCGCGCAGAGAACCTCTGCGGTGACTTCGCACTGGGGGCGGGATGGAGCATAGGGTGTACTTGTGTCGGGGGAGGAGGGGAACGCATTTAGATTCCACCGTTAGAGTACAAGCAATCTAACACCACAGCAACATTTTTATTATTTTCATGTGTTCAGGGTAATGTATTTCTTAAGGGCCGAAAGCACATCCGTAGTATAATAGTGTTTCCCAAAGTGTTTGTGCTTTGGGAAAGACAGCAACAAGTTTGCGCCTCGCCGCTCACCCTCCTGGGTGAACCCAGCGTTTCTGTCCACTTTCCCTGCAGTTTTGCTTTTGTGGTTCTTGATCTCCAGTTGTAAAAATGTCTGGATTCTTTTCCCTTTGAATTCTCCTGTGCCAGTAGTCATTCACTGAAGTGAGATCAGTGGCTTTCTTCCTAATTCTTCATATACAGAGACCGCTGTCGGCGTTTGTGCAAAATTACAGCCTGGCTTTAAAACTGTACCATTTTCTTAAGTCTGACAGAGTGCTGTATTTAGAAACAAATGCTTTTTTGAGACTTTTACTGCTACCATCATTAGATTGAGGGGTTTTGTTTGGTTTTTACTTGTCCATTATAAACGCATGGTCTGTTTTATGTACAATTACAGGTGTGGAGGAGAATTTAGTTCAGATAGGTGTGAATACCAGCCCTTGGCACACTGGTCAGAGTGCTTCCTCCAAGACCCGCTTGTCTCAGTTCATCCAGCTGACGAGACAGCGGACCTTGGGGAAGTTCCCTGCCTGTCTTGCTGCCATGTCCTCAGCTTCACTGGAACATATAAGTTGGTTGAGAATAATTCAAAGAGAACAACTGTTGAATTTACTGTGTTTTAATTATTACTTCTCTATGTTTGAAAGAAAATTAAAGGATTATGTAGCCGTTATTTATTATTACAGATGTAGATATATATTTTATAAAGATATTTTATGACACAGCAATTTTCTATCACAAGCAAGCATTTCCTAACCTATGGTTGGCAAGCCAAGATTTATTAACTATGTATTAGTAATAGAGGAAGCACCAATTAATAACATATTATTGCATGCAAATTATTTAATCTCATGCCTCATCTATTGCTGACACGGTGGGTGAAAATGCAGCATAGCCTCAAAAAAATAATCAGGGATGCAAGATCTGTGTATGTTCGGAGAAAATAATACTGAGTTTCTTAGAGACATTGTTTTCTGATTTTCATATGTTAATATATTTTGTTTTCTTTTCTGTAATTTTAACTCATTTTTGAATATATATAATTAGATATTGAAAATAAGCTCAACCTTGAAAACATAAAGTTCTAACCCACAGAATCTTTTTTGGCTTAAAGTTACAGATGCATAAAAAATATGTTCCTTGTGTGATCTCTTGTGTGCATCTCTTTTTTAAATAGCAATTTAAGTCAGAGGCTTATCAGCAACAGATAGAAATGGAAAGACTGAACCATCAGGCAGAACTTCTGCTGAAGAAAGTAAAAGAGGAAAGCGACAAGCACACCGTGCAAGACCCGCTGACGGAACTGAAGCTGATATGGGATAGCCTGGACGAGAGAATTGTCAACCGACAGGTAAAGCACGAGTTTTGCTACGGAGGTGTACATGGTTAGTCTCAGATGTTACTGTAACACAGTTATTACAAATGCAATCAGCCCATTCTGTGAATACTTGTTTGAAGTACCCAGATCCTCGTTATTTCATTAGAAATGTCCCGGGTTATGCCACTTTTTTTATACATGAAGGATGTTAAGCTAAAAATAAAGAAGGAGATGATGATTAGACTTCATAGGTGATACTTATGGACTTAGGTAGCATGAGACAGTTGGTGTTTGCCCTTGTTTTAATACATGTCATTCTTAACATCGAACTCATAAATGGATTTTCTTCCTCTGTCTTTTTGATAGCACAAGTTGGAGGGTGCTCTGCTGGCCCTGGGCCAGTTTCAGCATGCTCTGGACGAGCTCTTGGCGTGGCTGACCCACACTGAGGGCTTGCTAAATGAGCAGAAGCCCGTTGGCAGTGACCCAAAAGCGATTGAAGTTGAACTTGCCAAACATCATGTACGTAGCCATTACTACATGTTACGCTTCCTCTTTTTTTTCTCCAATCGGACTGTATTGGTGCATTTTAGGTATACATAATGATGACATTCATCATAGAGAATTTGTGAGTATACATGATATAACTTGATTCTGTTTTTTTTCTGATTCCACTCCCTCCCTTCAACTCCTCCCCATTTACAAAAGCTTTGTTTCCATTTTCCTTTTTCTCATTTTTTTAACATTCTCCTTTCCTTTTACCTCCCCCTTCTTTCTCCCCCTCTCCCTCCCCCTCCCCTTTTTCCCCCCTCCCCATTTAAACATTTTCTTCCTATTTCACAATGTCTATTACACATTTTGGTCCTTGTTTATACTTTTATAGTTTCTCACACCACAGAAGCAATGCAGATTTTATACATATGTCCGATTTATTTCACTTAAGAGTATGGGCCCAAGGTGTACCCATTTACCTAGAAATGTCTCAAGCTTACCTTTCTTTATATCTGAGTAATACTCCATTATATAAAAAACCATATCCTCTTTGCCCATTCACCAGTCGATGGACATTTGGGCTACTCCTAAGAGTTAGCTGTCACAAATTGGGCCACTATAAACATGAGTGTGCATATATTGACATGATCTGATGCTTGTAATTCTTTTGGGACGGTACCAAGAAGGGGCATTGTGTTTCTGCTTTATGCATTTCTAAGGTCAGGTTTCTTTAGTATGTTTCTACATGTGTTTTTCTAAGTTTGTGATTTTAACAGAAGTGTATGTTTGGCATTTATAACTAAAGGTTAAATTACTTACATACACTTTCTAAAAGATTATCATCAAGACATTTTTTCTTATTGTTCAGGGCAATTATCAAACATAGAAAGGACTGGAGGGGCCAGGGATATAGCTCAGTGGCACAGCGTCTGCCTGGCAAGCGCAAGGGCATGAGTTTAATTCCTGATACCAAAAAAAAAGGACTGGAAATTTGTGGTTATATTTTATTAGGGCTTCATGGTAAATTCTATAAAGATTTAAGTCTGTAGCTACACTTGTCGTTGGGTATTTTAAAGTTCTGGGAGATAGCCTAAAAATCATAGTTCTAAAATGTTCTGCCACTGGTCTATGTTTTCAGTCTGGCCACCTTCTGGCCTCTCTTACTTGGCCTATTTATACATCTCTCATTATATTACGTTTTTTCTTCTGTCTCTGTGTCGCTCTTAACCTTTGACTGGCTTTTGTCTCATACTCCGCTCTAAAGCAGTTTTTAAAAATACGTTCTAAAGCATTTTTACAGGCCATACATTTGATTTGAGATGTATAAATTGAAAGTTTTTTTTTATCTTGAGATACTTTTGTAAGCAAAATAACTTCACGTTATTGTCACCTTTGTGACTTTCCTTGTCTGTTAAGTCACTGGATTCATGTGGGTTTATGCACAGTAGCATTTATCTTGACTGACATGCCAGTCTTTCATAGGCTTTAGCATTTACAGATAGTGGTATTTTGAAAGTCCTGAACCCTAACATCAAGTAAAATTTCCTTGACTATCAGATAAAACATACTTGATGACTTTCCTTTCATTAATAATTTTCAAATAAAAGGTAGATTGTTAGCATTTAAAACAGCGTTCGGCCATTCTTGCTTTAGTTCTAACCTAGTTCTTCTTTTATAGTAGTGGTTGTTCCCTAATTTAAGCTTTTCTTCTTTCCCTGGTCCTGTTTACATGGATAATCATACCAAACCATATTTGATGCAAAAACTAGGATTTGTTTTGCACAAGTAATGTTTACGTGGAACGCTGCTCTGGTATTTAACATTTACATTATACCTTTGCTTAGGATGGTAACAACTGGTCAGCCTGCTTCTGCATGAAAGCCAAATGTGTCTGTTTTCATGGGGTGGGTTTATAGAGCACTGCCGTTTTCACAGCCCTGGGAGCAGCCTTAACAAGTCTGCGTCAGTGATTAGAACCGCGTACGATTAGCAGAGATGGAGACTGAGGTGCGAGGGCCCGGTTATTTCGGCGGCGGATCTCGAGGGACCTTTCGGTTGTTTGTCTTTGAGTAGTTGGCAGTGTCTCCTTTTTCTCTTTTCCTTCCTTTTCTCAGAGATCAGAAGTCACAAGACTGTTAGGTTCCCAGCAGGGCTGCAGGAGGAAGGAAGGGGGCATTTCCTGTTCCTTTCCCGCATTCCTCTCCCTCTCCAAGGCTCTGACCTACACCATTTAGCAGCGTGAATTTTATAGAATTATCTTTTAAATTTGAACAAGGAGAAAAGTTTTAACTCTTACTTCTTGAAAAGGTGGTTCTCCCTATTAACAGAGTGCGTGCTTTCCAGGAAGGCAACTCCTTCCTTGCCCGGTTGGTTTTCTAGCCTTTAGAAAATGCTCCTTCCCCGGGTACTTGAGGAAATGAATGAGCACGGCGAGGGACGCCGTGCTCCCGGGGCCGCTGCCTTCTCTGCAAATCCTCCCAGGCCTGCGCCCCCCTGAACATGTGATTCTTACACGCACAAGAGTGTTCTGTTGCCTTGCTGTTTCCCGTAGTTACGGTAAGGTCACAATGAGAGAGCCTTCAGTGAGAAGAGAAGGGAATAGTCGGAGGGTACTGTCTTCCTTTTCAGGGTGCTGACTGTGAAATGTGTATGCTTAGACATGCGATAACTTTATATTTGAAAATGAATAAGGAGGAGTAAAAGTGTCTTTGAAATTAGTTCAGACATGAGAATTAGGTTTAATTAAACTGAGTGTAAATCAAAAAAGGTTTAGAACCGTTTAAGTCCAGTCTCTTGATGTGTAGTCATTGTAATGAGAATGACTAGCAAAATGTTCCCACGTAATTGTTTCAGGAAGTGTTGCTAGGCTAAAGGTGTATGTAGGAAAGCTACAAGGTGAAGGGAAAAGGCAGTTGTTTCATCACTTTAAAGCCCGGTGTTAAAACTCTTTTATGAGGCTCTTTCAGAATGTTCCATAACCAGCAAATAAAACAGTGGCATTAAGCTGATGTTGCAGTGCCAACTAGTGAACACACCTTGATGTTTTCAGGTGCTCCAAAACGATGTCTTAGCCCATCAGTCCACAGTGGAAGCTGTTAATAAAGCAGGGAGTGATCTGATTGAATCAAGTGCAGGAGAAGAAGCAAGCAACCTTCAGCACAAACTAGAGCTTCTAAATCAACGCTGGCAGAATGTGTTGGAAAAAACAGAGAAAAGGAAGCAGCAGCTGGATGGTGCCTTGCGCCAGGTGATTAAAGATAATAAACTCTGAAATGTACTGTGGTTTCCAGGACCAAGAGAGCATGCATGTCTTCCCTTCCTTCACAGACGGCCATTTAATTTTCATGCCTTAAGGAGAGGAGCGAGAGGAAGTGGGATGAAGAACAGCGGAACAAAGGCCGCGATCCAGCTCTGGGCATACTGCTCTGACCTGCTGCGCCCCCGATGAAGCGGGCAGTCCAGGCAGAGGGAGGCTCAGCAGGCGAGGTTGTCTGAACCTTGTTTTCCACCTGAAAGTGACCAAATGTAAAACTCTCTGTCACTTCAGGCCAAAGGCTTCCATGGGGAGATTGAGGACCTGCAACAGTGGCTGACTGACACAGAGCGTCACCTGTTGGCGTCTAAGCCTCTGGGAGGTCTACCAGAAACGGCCAAGGAGCAGCTGAACGCCCACATGGTAAGTGCAGTGTGTCCTGCTACGCTGGCCCCTGGCCGACAGACTGTTGGGGGGCCCTGGTGATACGTAGATAACGGGAGACGGTTTTTAAAGAGATGATTTTTTAGCAGAATTTACTGGGTAAGTGCTATAAACAAAACCGTTTAGTTATTAAATTTTTCAGGTCAAAACCTAGCCTTATGTCAGAGGTTAGTCTTGTCAGCATATAAAGAAGAAATTTTAGAAGTCTAGAGGGTTTTTTTGAAGCAAGAATGCCTCCACCAAATGATTAGCTTATATGGCTGGTAGCACAACATTGAGTAAGTTCTACATGGTTGTGCTTTGTGGTGTAAAGAAAATATAAAAATTGGACATAAAATTATTGCTCAAATATATTTATGAATATAAGACTATTTCTCATGTTAGACTGGAAAATACGTCTTGTTCTTTTACAAGAAATGGCTTTGTCTTCGTTTCGATCGAGCTCACACCTCACCGGCTGCGGAGAGGCAGAGGCTTTGTTCGGCTGCCCAGTCCAGACCATTTTCCTTAGGCTGCTCCCAGTTTCTGTGGCACCTCTTTAAGAATGAGAACAAAAATAGGGAAACTTGAAAATCTGGCTTTTTTCTTAGAAATACGGACTGACAAATTTAGAATATCATTGATTTATTGACAGTTCCTATTCATGTCTCTTTTAATGCAGCTCTAAAAATTATGAGAAAAAGCAGTCATTCAGATCTGTGAAGCTGTTCCTATAGTTTTTATAGTTGTAAATTTGCGTCAAATTTTTTTTAATATTCATCATTCATAATTACTCTCTTTAGAAATAGGGATTTGGCAAAGAAGGAGGCCATCATACATGAAAATCTATATTCTTTAAAGCTGTCTAATGTAAAATCTTAATAAAATTTTACCTATTTGGAAATCATTTTGAATTTGGTGGTGTGGAGAAGTAACTGTCTTGAGATAACATCTTATTCTTTCACAATTATATAGAATAGCTAAAATAAATCCTGTTATCCAGTAAAGAATTATCTAGAAGTTCGTATAGCATATTATTTTAGAAATGTATTGTGTGCAATTGTGTTTATTGTTTGGTGCCATAAGGGACTCACTTGTTTCACTGAAAAAGTGACGGCTACAGAAAAACTTGGGAGCACTTGCCTTCCTCCTCTATAAAGCTTGAGTAGTACCTTCACCATAGCTTCTTGCTTTTCTGGAGTACTGTGTTGCATTTATAGAGCCTGTGAATTAGAAGTTGAATGAACTCTTGAACAAATAAACTATTGGTATTATTTCAATAATAAATACCCTTAATATGTTAATTCAAAAGAATATTAGTAACAACTTGAAAGCAAAAGCTCTTCTTTAGAATACTTTTAGAAAGAATATTTTATAGCAGGGTACTTGGGTTAGGTGGTGTACTATGGGACACTCACGACTTAAAGGAGGAGAGGATTAATTTGGCTCACATTTTAAGGGATTCGGTCCATAGTCAGCTGGCTCCAAGGCAGAAATATCACAGCAGAGGGACGTGGCCGAGAAAAGCTGCTCATTTGAAGGTGGCAGGGGACAGTGCTGCAGAGGAAGGGTTGAGGGGACAGATGCAGACCACGACTGAACACGCATGGCTACCTGACCGAGCCTGCCACACTTACACCAGAAAATGTGTTCACCACAAGTGGGGTTGGCACAGCCAAGCTTCACTGTCACAGTGGGATGTTTGACATGAATTTTCTATAACTGTACATAATGTATGAGGCTTTAGAAATTTCATGATTTAAGGAATTTTGAAGAGTTATTGATATTAGTAATATCATTTTTTTAATTGGGCTTTGCTATGAATGAAGAAAAACACAAAATATAATCTAAACATGGCTAAAAATGTTTACATTTTTAAAAATTTATTATAGTAAAAGACACTGGCTTTAATCTCTCTCAAAATATTTTCCCTTGCTTCAAATACACATATCCCATTTTTCTTGCCACTTTCCGAAGCAGTTCTGAAAAGCCCCCTTTTGTGTCTTCTGCTGGATTGCGGTGGCTGATTCAATGTCTTGAATCAGTTCAAAACATTTATCTTTCACGGTCGTTTTGGCTTTGGGGAGCAGCCAGAAGTCACCCCGTGCCAGATCCAGGGAGTGAGGGGGATGAGGACGCACCACGGTGTTCTCGTGAGCTGCCTTTCCTGTGGGTGATACGGGCGGCAGCAGTCCCCATATTGTTTTTTAATCACACTTCATAAAGACAGGAAAGAGGACTCCAGAAGTGTTTCAGACAATGGCAAGTGTGTTCGAGGTGTGGGGGTTACTTTTAGGAAAATTAATGGCAGTATGTCCTTTACTGTAAGTTTTTAAATTCATTCACCATATAGTTGGGTCATCCCTTGCATATGAGTTTCTTAGGAAAGCTTTGAGTAGGTGCTATTGCAAATATGTTTTGAAAGAGGTTGTTTTTGAAAGGAAACTACAGAGTTTTGAGACGGTGAAAGTGTTCTACAGTTAGTGGTAATTACTTGCATAAATTTATGAATTTACTAAGAAACACTGGAATATGCACCTTTGAATGGTAAATTTTATGCTGTATGAATTCATGTCCCAGTTTATGAAATTGTAAGGCTAAAAATATTAGTGAGATATAATGTATATTTGCCAGTGGGAACTATGATTTGACCCACATTGTAATTCAACCAGTGGGATAGAACTAATCTTAATTTTTAAAATGAAATGTATCTGTTATTTCACTGGTCTTAGATTTTGAATTTGAGCAAAATCTTCCTGTGTTCTCTATAGAAGATACACACTACATTCAGATTGGAAGCTTTAAAAATGTGTTAAGTGAGATTCTGTTCCCAGCACCACAAGTGTGGCTGTTGTTATCTGTGAAACTGAATAATCAGTGTAAATATCTTTGTGCCTGTACTTTGCTTTCTATCCACTGCGTGTTTTCTGATCAAGAAATACATTATACAGATCAGATGTAGTTATTGAGTCCTAATACCAAGAAGGACGTAAATGTCCCCCACTTTGCAGAACAGGAAATTGAGACCCACAGAGCTTAAATTACTTGAGAGCTGACTAGGGTACTGTACAACGAAACCTTTCCTGACAGCATGCAAACTAATGCTTCAAACCTTTGCACACCAGAGTGGCTTGACAGTGGAAGCACCACTTCTGGGCTTTCTCAGTAGACAGGTGTGGCTCTAGGGTTAGATACTGTGCCAACAGAGTGGAGAAATTTAACCTAAGCAGTTGTGTGTGCCAGAAATGAGCGTTTGGTGAAGGGCTTGGGACCGATGACCTGACAAAATAGAATTCTAGATACTGTTCTCTTAAAAGCCATGTAATTTGGTATCTCAATTTAGGAAGTCTGTGCTATGTTTGATGTTAAAGAAGAAACGTATAGGAGCTTGATGCAGAAAGGCCAACAGATGCTTGCAAGCTGCCCCAAATCTGCGGAGACAAATGTTGATCAAGATATAAATAACTTGAAAGAAAAGTGGGACTCAGTGGAAACAAAACTCAACGAAAGGAAAGTATGTGCTTTAATATAATAGACTCGGTATTACAGTAATATAATAGTTTATTTCATGGATTTTTGCCTTATCTCTGAGAGCCATCAAAAGTAGAACTTCTAGTGATTCATGTTTAATTTTTTTGTATACTTGAAGATTTTGTGAGGGCAGTTGAAAATTATATTGTAACGCAAAAGAACAGACAATTAAAGGAATCTATTCAATGTAGATGAAAATATTTAATAGAGCAAGTGTCACTTAGGTATATTTCTATATATTGTAAATGCTCAAATTCAAGACTGTTAATTCTGTCTTCATCTCAATCATTAAAGGAGAGGAAGAGTAAGAGAAATGTTTATTTTATCAGCACTTATATAAAAATGTGAGAAAGGAATTATGATTTATGGATTATATATTTTCTGCCACTTTTATTTTATTTTATTTTATTTTATTTTTTTTTTGCGGTACTGGGGATCGAACTCAGGACCCTGCGCTTGCTAGGCAAGCGCTTATTCCACTGAGCTATATCCCCAGCCCTTTCTGCCACTTTTAAAAAAGCAGAATAATCTGAGAAATCTCAGTAATACCATTTAATGCTATAGGAAAAACAGTAGGCTAAAGTACTAAGTTATTATAGCATTACTGATAAGTCATAATGTATATTTTATAGGATTTTAATTCCAGCAATTAACTGTATGACTGTCAGTTTTTCTTCTTACCATTCTGTTTAGTGGGGTTTGCTGTTGTTGTTTAATGAATTGCCACAAACATAATTTAGTATCCAGTTAATTTTTTTTAGCTGCATGGCAATGTTCTTTACTTACAAGGTTTAAAAAAGCTCGGTTTGAAGTATGTTAGTGGAAGGGTCATTACAAACACAGGTTGCTTAGTTAATAAAGATACAAAATGAAAGAGAAAGGAATCCTCCAGAGAAGGATTAAACTGAAACCAAATAACCAAGGCCCTTCAAGAGCAGATACTGTACTAACTAAGCCATCTTCACAGACTAAACTGGAAGAGGCCCTCAGCTTGGCCGTGCAGTTCCACGACTCCCTGCAGGACTTCATCAGCTGGCTCACCCAGGCTGAGCAGACCCTGAATGTGGCTTCCCGCCCAAGTCTTATCTTGGACACGGTCTTGTTTCAAATTGATGAGCACAAGGTATGTAGCGGCCACTCAAATGGACGACTTCCTCCTTTCAGACACCAAGTGTTTTAATGTCTGAAGTGTGGATTTGTTAGTTTAAAACTTTGTCTTGTTTTATACAACTGTATGAGCTTTATGATGCCTGAAGCATTTCTGAGACAGACCCATTTTTCCCTTTTTCCTGATTATGTCTGTTTTTTTTGGGGGGAAGGTCTTTGCCAATGAAGTAAATTCTCACCGCGAGCAGATAGTAGAGCTGGACAAAACTGGAACCCATCTGAAGTATTTCAGTCAGAAACAAGATGTTGTACTAATTAAGAATCTACTCATCAGCGTGCAAAGCCGGTGGGAGAAGGTAGTTCAGCGGTTAAAAGAAAGAGGAAGATCATTGGATGATGCAAGGAAGAGGGCCAAGCAGGTAAGAAAACTCTGAAAATTCTCCAGCCTTGGCAGTAAGTGAGCAGCAGTGATTAAAATGCATGGGATTGAAACATGTGCGCTACAGGCTGTGCTAGCAGCAACAATCAGGAACTGTGTGTCCACTTCCTGTGGCTTACCTTGGGGTGCTAATTTTACTTTTTGAAACTGGCAGCAACATCAGGCCCTGTGGACTCATCTTGAAAAGACTGATTATACCTTGGCTTCATAGAGGGGCCATTATCATGATGGCACACAAAGGAGCTCCAAATTTTGATACTGGGTTTGTTTATTTTTCCTCTGTCCTTTTGGCCTCAACTCTCATACTCAGAGGATCGAATCATACTTTAGTATGTAGCTTACTCATGTTCACCTCCTAAACTGAACCTGCCTCTGTCTTCAGAGCCAGTAGGCAGCTGGGAAGGGGCGCGTCTGGGTCTGAGCTGCTCAGCACTCCCCACCTTTCTCCGCACTTGCTGACAACCCTGATCTCCTTCCTAACATTTTTATGCAGCTTCATCTCATTTTGAAAGTAATTGTTCAGGTGTTTTTGCAGTGCTTAATTTAACCTAGAGAATTTCACAAGAGACTTTCTCTCCTCTCTGGCTGTTATCGTTCAATTCTAGACTAAATAGAGAAAGGTAAAATTCTACATCTCTGCGTGTCTCTGTACACTGTGGAATGTACCCACCTTACTTGGCATATATCTTTTTAAAAATATATTTAATAATTTTACCAAAAGTTTAGTGTACTGTTGAGGGGGAACTTTATACCCGTTTTGCCGCATTCCGCTGCATTTGCTTAGTGTTGTTGTATTCCATCAGTTAGATGGAACAAGACAGTGTCACAAATGGCAGGTGTTTCCAGGGTTAACACTATCAGTATATATTTTTTGAGGCTTAGAAATGACAAATTGCATTGTTACGGAATTTCATGCCATATATCCTTTCTGAGTGGGGAATATCACATGCTCAGTATTGGAAGTGAGTCTCCAGAACAGGATCTGCTGCTACTTTGTTTCTTTTGTACGGTCATCATTCTAAGCCTAATGTTCTGGTCTCTACAGTGTCTTCTGTAGTATGTCTTGAATTATAAGCATCAGATTTATGAAGGTGTTCACCCTCTTCTTCCTATCTCTTGATCTGCTTCATTGTCTTAACTCTGTAAATATTCCCTACAGTTTTCACCCCTCAAAATCGTTTCCTCTACTTATAGGGCTTCAAAATAGCTTCAAAGCCAGAACCCATTTTAGAGCCTGTGGTTTGTATCATTGAACTTGATGTCCAGTTGGTACATCCTCTGTTGATTGGAGTCAAACTGCACAGCAACTAGACAGTTTGTTTCATTTCTTCTTAGTGATCGGTTTTTGGCTCCCATGTTGATCATAGCTCTCTGACGCTGGCAATTCATGTTCCTATTCTGACCTTTCTTTTTTTCATGTGTAGCTTGATTAGACTTGTGCGAGGGATGTAGAGGAAGAATAGATCAGTAATGCAATATTATCTGTTGGGCCCTTGTAGCTTTGTGATTCTGTGCCTGAGTTTGCTCGTATTGTTACATGGTTTTTGTTATCTCATTATTAATATGCTTTAAGATATAAGAAGTTTGTGTTAAATTATTTTTGGTATATATCTGTTCATTTACATTGGTTGTAAGAAATAATTTATAACAAGTTTCCCAATCAAGTATAGAAAATTAAAGCCCACTAGTTTTGTGTATGATAAACGGAAAAGATACTGTGCCTAAAATCAGATATATGTGGCACAAAGTGTTTGCAAAGTCTCGGATGTCAAAGAGAATTATATTTTCTTAGAACTCAAATTTTGTGGGTGCTTGTACATATAAAACCAACACATATGGCATAAGCACTAATGTGAGGGTTCTGGTAGCAGCAGCAAATGTTAACTACCTTCGTGTTAAATAGGAAGGTAATGGCCTCTCTTTATTCTTGCTGCTTTTAAAAACAAATTTACAAGCTCTGTGGTTCTCCTTCCTCTTTTGTTCCTGAAGAGTTAAACACCTTAGATGTAAATCCAGACCTATCAAGAGACAGTAATGGCCATAAAAAAACAAATGGAACAAATACAAAAATACGTTTTTGAGAACTTATATTAAAATTTGAGCAAAAAAAGTAGGAAGAGGGCTGGGGATATAGCTCAGTGGCACAAGTGCCTGCCTGGCAAGTGCAAGGTCCTGAGTTCAATTCCCGGTACCAAAACCAAACAAACAACAGAAAGTAGGAAGAAAGGAAGTTTTCTCTTGAGCTCCGTACCTGTTTCTAGGCTCACTGCTATTTTTGCTAAAGTGATATACTGGATGAGTTACAACAAATTGACCACAACCACAAACACCAAGCATTATGAAGGCATTTTACAATTTGCTGATGAGAACATTTTTTTTCTTCAAGGGAAATTTGGAATTAATGATTTTCAGCATGGCTATGAATATTAATTTCTGTTTTAAAGCGTGCCATATTTCAAATACATGCTCAAAGTTTTTGTGAACAAAGATAAGAATTTCTTTTACAGTTCCACGAAGCATGGAGTAAACTTATGGAGTGGCTAGAAGAGTCAGAAAATTCTCTGGATGCTGACCTGGAAATTGCCAATGATCCAGACAAAATAAAAACACAGCTTGCACAGCATAAGGTGAGTCTGTGGAGGAAAGCATGTTGCCTCATTATATATTTCAAGATCACTTCCAGATCCTTACTTGATCATGCATTTACTCATCACTAGAGCAACAAAGGCTACCAGTGTGAACCTATCCTAAATTTAAAACCAGCAGCTCTTCACATTGCTCAGGTAGCAGTGATGCACTTTATTTCTAGTGACCATTTCACTAATATTTAAGGGTTAATTGTTAAAAGAAAAACATACAAAATTACAACTGGAATACGTCTACATTCTAAAGTGGGTGAAGGGTTTTAGCAGTGTGAACATTGGTATTTCAGTTTTCACAACCACTGTCATGTCTTGTATTTTTTCATAGATCAAATGCAACCTCGAAGATAGTTCTGTAGTAAAAAGTAACGCAGATTTTGAGATAGATTCTTTTAAACAGAGGAAAGATAAATTAATTGTTACTACCTAACAATTGATACTTTATCACATATGCATATATGTAAAATTCCACCCATATCCTCAAAGACAAAGGGTCTCATGACTTCTTTGTGTGGATTAGATGCATGTAGAAACGTATTTTAAAAGTATTTATGTTCCTTCTACAGGGCACTCAAGAGCATTCCCTGCTACCCTTCGCAACTCTTTTTTATTGGGTCTTTCTATAATTCTGTTTGTAAATTGGCCATCAGCCATCAGGGTGCACAGTAGGTAAAGGAAAGTGGTTCCTGCAGACAAGCAGCAAGGTGTAAATTGCTGCTTAAAATATTTTAAAAGGCTAAAAGAAAACTATTTACATTGGTAATGTTAAGTATGTTAATGTATATGGTAACAATGCAGTTATGTTACACTGGTAATGTAAAAACATGTTGTGGCATTTACCATCATCAGAAAATGCTTCGCCATTGTCCTCACCCAGGTGGGTTGCCGCCCTCAGAGGCTGACCTCCGAGGGTCATTCCCCAAGCGTGCCATAGGAAACACGCTGCGCGTCTGTTCTCTGACTGAAACAGGGCTCATGAGTGTCTTGTTCTGCAGCAGCCTCTGCCCATGAGCTGCCACACCCAATCCTAGGAGCACAGTGACAGTAAACAGCACCTTCTGTCCTTCCCCTCTGATGGGAAAACAGGAGCCTCCTTTTCAAAACAGAATACTTTATTTGAACTTAGAATTTTAGGAACAAGATTCAAAGAACCTTGTTAGTCTCTTCTTTTGCCCAGTATTACACAATACCAAAGTCACCAGTTTCTCCGAGACACATTTCAAGGTAGTTCATTAAACCAACTTGAGAAGTCTTCTCTACTCATTATTTGGGGACTTTTGTCTTTGCAAAGTTTTAATCAACCTGCACTCAGCTGTGATGTTTCTTAACGCATCTGCTATGTAAAAAAATCTGTGTCAGTATCATGATTCTCAGTTCAAGCATTCTTTTCAGAATAGCATGAAGAGGTAATAACAGACTGTAGAAATAGTGTGATACTGTAATTGTTTTAGTACTTAAAGGTGCCCAATGTAGTTGCCTTCCAGTACAGTACAAAAAAATTTGTCTCATTTGAAGTGTAGCTTTTGAGGGCAATAAAAATGTATTAGGTTTTGTAATTGTAACTTTGAGATTATTTGGGGAAGCTATTCACTTATGTACCATTTTATTATCCAGTTTGAGTCTGGTGGACTGTCAGGCTTGTGAATTGCTGTGTTAGTATTGCCTTGGTGTTTTATGAGCTTGTAAGCTGCCAAGTAAGTTGACCTGCCTACCTTTCCTCTCGTCCCTGAGGTTGTATATTCAGTAGCAGTTGTCTCGTTTTTCTACCTTATATCTTACAAATATTTATTAGGTATGAAATGATGAGAGCCTACGAAGACAGTATTTCTGTTCTGTAAAGGTTAGAATTGTGGTGCATAGAAAGAATGCAATTCTCCCACTAACCCTGTACACACATACATATATGAACATGGAAGGTTCACTGGCAATATAAACAACAGTAAAGTTTAGATGTTCTCCTAGCAACATAAGGACTTGATACTGGAAAGGTAGTGTGTAGATCTTTGGAGGTATTGATAGGGCTTTGTATAACTGAGTAGGCAGGATGTAGGTTTCCGACGTGGTATGAATAGCAGTAGGTCCAAGCACCAGAATCTTAAGAGAGGGGCCAGTCCTTCCCTGCTGCTCTTTCTGGCTCAGAGATAGAATTGCATGTATTGTTACTGTAACTAAACAAAGTGTGCAGCAGTAAATCTGTTTGAACAACAAAGAGCCTTTAATAAATGTATTCGTCACCGAGTCACTCTGTGTATACTGGGCCACGTTTTCCAATCCCAAACCCCATTTTCAGTAGTTTCTCAGCAACTACTTTATTGTAAATATGAATTGTGGTGTTTGTTGTTTGTATGTAACAGGTTCAGGGCTAAAGGTAGCGCCCCCCCCCATAGAGTGTTTGCCGCGCACACATGAAGCCCGCCTGCGTATCATACCCAGCACTGTCCCACAAAAATTCAGAGAAAAACTTTTTTTGGCTTTGAGACTATGTTCTCAGGGTTAGTTGGCTTCTGAGAAAAGTAAATCCTTTACCATGGAAATTTAGATTTGGGGGGGCTGTTACATTCCTTTGTGGAACTCAGCACTCTGTAACCTGATTCTTTGCTGTCTCCCATGTAAGAGGCCCTCCTGCGGTGCCTTTTGCCTGTTTGCTTGTAAGTCCTACAAAGAAATACACAGTTTTCTTGTTAAATATGTAGGAGTTTCAGAAATCACTAGGAGCCAAGCATTCTGTCTACGACACCACCAACCGAACTGGACGTTCACTGAAAGAGAAGACCTCCCTGGCTGACGACAACCTGAAGCTGGATGACATGCTGAGTGAACTCAGAGACAAGTGGGACACCATCTGTGGAAAGTCTGTGGAGAGGTGAGATGTTCCTTTAGGCAGCGTGGTCACTTTATGGGCCTCCCTCAAGGAGAAGGTTGTGGTGCTGTGTAGACATGGTTGAGGGCTCTTCCATGCCCCTTTCCCTGGGGAACATCCGCCCGTTGTAATACCCACTCAGGGATGGCCCGAACTGAGAAAGCTTTTCAGTTCATTATTCATTTTGAACTATTGCATCCAGTTAAAATGATATCCTTCTCCAATCCTCTGTCGTGGCTCATCTGACTACACCCACTGCATCTGACTGGTCTTCCAGATACATTTCTTAGCTGTCCTTTCATCTTATTTCTACTTCACTGTGAGGAGAGATTCTTGGAAAGGTAAACAAACCCTTATCATTGCCTTCAGCTTCATCCCTCAGGGCTCCCTACTGGGTATGAAATAAAGCAGGCTCGGCCCCAGCTAGCTTCTCTTGTGCCTCCTGTCCACCCCTCCAGCTTCTTTCCTGTTATATGTTTGGGAAGGCTAAGACTTACTTCAGATTTTCAAGTATTTAAGAAAGTACACTTCAAAAGAGTTCAGATATCTTGTAAATATTATCAGTTTTTCATTACGTTTTAGTTTTAGTTACTTTGTCAAAAAGGTTAAGTACCCTGTATTTGAAATGATTGAAACTAGAAATGTTTTAGGTTTTTGCTTATTAGATTTTGGAATATTTACATATACATATTGAGATATATTGAGAATTGAGAATAACTTTTTAGTTTTAATAATATTGTGCATGAATTAGAGTCTCATGGTATTAAATTTTCCACTTGAGGCACTGTGTTCCTGCTTAAAATGTTTGATTTCGAAACAGTTTGGGTGTTGGATTTTTGAACCAGGAGTGCTTAACCTATATCAAGATTAAATATACTGTTATAGTAGGTTCTAGGGAAATTCAGAGTATATTTTTGCAATGCTTGTTCATTAAAAAAAGACTTCTCCAATCTCAAAAGGTTACATCCTTTTTATAGTGTCTTGTAAGTGATTTCATTTATGGCATTTTAAAAAGACAAGCAATTGCAGTGATAACAGAAGATGGGTCCACGGTGCGGCTGTGAAGAAAGCAGGAGGGAGAGGGGATGGTGCAACGCTCTGGCGGCGTCTCAGTTGTGGTAAAATGTCACATGGCTCTGTGACAAAATTCATAGAACTGTGAATAAAATTCATGTTCAAATTCATAGAACTATGTGCTAAAGAAGGTGTTTATTGTCCAATGATTGAAAAACAGATTTAAAAATATTTCTAAAATTAAAAGGCATGTTATCATGAAGAAACCTGCAGGCTCGCTGATTTCTAAAGTTGATGATTAGAGAATTTTCCTAGAAGAAGTACCATGCACTTAAGGAGTAAAAAAAGAAACACATTCTTCTTGAGTACCACTTAACCTGCATGAATGAACTCACTTTTCTGTGACTCAGATTAATTTTCCATCTTCCCCTCCCCCAGACAAAACAAACTGGAAGAGGCACTGTTATTCTCTGGACAATTCACAGATGCCCTGCAGGCCCTTATTGATTGGTTGTATAGAGTTGAGCCCCAGCTGGCAGAAGACCAGCCTGTCCACGGGGACATTGACTTGGTGATGAATCTGATCGATAATCACAAGGTATTGTTATCTGGGACATTTTATTTTATCATGTTTGATTACTGTGAGTAGAGAGGGACATATAACCACTTCAGTTAGCCCTTTAAAACCAGGAGATTGTCATATTCTACATTACTATCTTTATTCTTAAAACACCATGTGCATTTGAGGAGAAATCAGGAAGCCAACTTTAAAATCAATAGGGAAAAATTATTTTAGTTTTCAGTAAAATATTTTTGTATTTAATTGCTAAAACCTTTGTATAATGAAAATAGTGATTTCATCCTTTGGTGCTTTAAAACATGTTTCAGAGATGTTTTACTATCTTTAGTTACTCATTTCAACAATTATATAATAAAATTTAGAAGCCTACATTCAGTGACCTGGAACAAGATCACTGGGTAAGTGAATAGATTTGTGACATGATTCATGGGGGTCATGATTAGATCGATGCTCTTCTCTCTTGGAAACTGTTTTAAAACCTTGTCCCTTTCACTGTAGTGATTTATGAGTCAACAGCATGTTATTTATTTATTTAGTTTTTTATCTTTTTGAGACAGGGTTTTGCTATTCAGTTCAGGCTGGCCTTGAGCTCTGTTATAACCTGGGCTGGTCTCAAACTCCCAATGATCCTTCTGCCTCAGCCTCCCGAGTGCTGGGATTACAGGCGTGCGTGCACCACCATGGCCTGCTAACAGCATGTTCTTATGAGGTATTTATTATTCATTTCAAAAAAATTGGTTTCTTTTCAATCCCACACATTATGCAAATCAAAGATATATTTGAGGTATCCAGTTGATGATAATTTTGAATTCCTCAATTATTATCAAATGATAAAATGTAACCCAAAGGACGATGGAAGGAACAGAAAGCAGGGTCCTGTTGTGGAACGGCTGTGTCAGAGCTGACTTGCTGTACACATACCTTACAATCCCCTGCCTGAACTCCTGTGTGTGTCCTTTGTACTTTTGAAGGTCAGAAAATACATTTCATTTTTATTTTCATTTTACTTCTTGGTTATGCTATATTGATTTGTATGTTTTTAAGTAGTTGGTTTTTTGGCATATTTTTTCCCTTTTCTGTTTTCATTCTGTGATTATTCCTATAAAAGAGAGTTTGTGATACTTGAATATTAACAGAAAATAAAAGAAAAAGTAATGACCAGACCAACAAAAATATAAATATTGCATTGCTTTGCATATATTGAAACAAACATTTTGTGCATGATGAATACAAACCTTGCCATTGCCTGGCACACATTCAGAGATTAATGAATGGTGTAATTTTTTTTTTTTTTTATTTTAGAAACATAAAAGTACAAAAACATATTGACAAACAGACACCCATTATCATAGAAAATAGTACAATCACAACTAATCTATAGACAAGGTGATATGGTCTCAACAGTAGTTGTTGTTTTATCCATTGATATCTTCGAATTGTAG
>PVLD010013258.1:0-56753 GCA_004027595.1 Dinomys branickii | reverse complement strand
ATGTCTGTATATGGGTCCATACATCTACAATTCGAAGATATCAATGGATAAAGCAACAACTACTGTTGAGACCATATCACCTTGTCTATAGATTAGTTGTGATTGTACTATTTTCTATGATAATGGGTGTCTGTTTGTCAATATGTTTTTGTACTTTTATGTTTCTAAAATAAAAAAAAAATAAAAAAAAACATTTCCAAATCAACTTTCTTACAGTAAATTTTATGTAAAATAAAGGTGCCCACTTGAAGTATAGAGTGCAACTCCTCTGTCTTTGAAGGAGCCCGCACCACTGAGAATGTACCTGTGATAAATGTATTTTTGCTTCTACCTTTGGTGCTTCACGCAATCTGCTTAGGTCTTCACTGGGGCCAATTATTCCCACAAATCCATTAACTTTTTCATAGTACAAGATCCAGGATCTCAGCATCTCTGAGGATTCTTCTAGAAATAGCAGTTTGCACAGTTCTCCATGAAGGAAACTTTTCCAGCCTCTGTTCACTGTTTTTTTGTAGCAAGCTGGGGGCTATGACACTGCTGCATGCATGCTGTGCTAGAGGATATGGGGAAGATGAGGCACTCAGATCATCGCAAGTTTGAGACCAACTTGGGCTACAAATTGAACTCACGGCCCACCTGAAGTGCATAGTGAGACCTTGTCTGAGTAAGACACACACACACACAAAAAAAATGAAGAAGAAGAAAAATGCTGGATTTGGTGAGTTCTGCCATGGAGATCAGAAGGGGTATCAATCAGCATCATAGGTGATGCCCTTTCTGGTTTCTCTGTTAGCCTGGTAGACTCTGGACCAGTTTTTCTGAAGTCTTAGAACTGGACCGATGCTCATGCTTGCCTATAACTATTCTAGTTCTTTTTGCCTCAGTGGGCTTTTATGTATCCCCCATTGTAAATCATTGTAATTCATCTTTTCCTCACGTATCTTGTACTCTTTGACTCAAACTGGAAGGAAGAATTGATTCGTATGAATGGCAATATGTTGAACCATACTTAACCAAGTAACACTTTGAGTGTTTTGGGGTTTCTTTACCTCTTCACTCCATTCTCCTTCCCCTCCCTCCCTCCCTCCCTCCCTCCCTCTCCCTCTCTCTCTCTCTCTCTTTCTCTCTCTCTCTCTCTCTCTTTCTTTCTTTTTCTTTCTTTCTGTATGTCTTTCAACAGATCTTACCATTTTGCTCAGTTTGAGCCACAAATTTTTTTTTAATTTTAAAGAGAATTTTTAAAAACAGCAAAATGCCAACAACATAAACAAAAACAAAACAAAGCAAAAACAATAAGAATGATACAGGGTTTCAGAGCAAAGTGATAGGGATTAACAGTGGTTGTTATGTTACATATTTATTTATTTATTTATTTATTGCTTTTTCTATTTAAAAAAATAAAAGTACAAAAACATATTAACAAACAGACACCAATTAGCATAAAAAATAGTACAATCACAACTGATCTATAGACAAGGTGACATGGTCTCAACAGTGGTTATTGCTTTATTCATTGATATCTTCAAAGTGTAAATATATGAACCCATATACAGACATGCAAAATTGGTCAGACCATTAATCCTCTCAACAACAGAAAAACACAAAAACCAAACATCCAAAGACAGAAAACAAAACAGGCAAACAACAACAACAACAACAACAACAACAACAAAAATCACCAATAGTTGCTGCTTTGCATATTGATATCTTCGAAGTGTGTGTTCAGGATAATACATACAGACATACAATATTGATCAAATAACCCGTCATCAATTATTCCTTAGCATTAAGTGATATAATACAATAGTAGAACCATGTTAGCCCTCCTGCATATATGTATATTCATATATACATACATACGTTTCTGTCTCTTTCTTTTCTCCTTTCCCTCGTCCCATCTGTTCTTTGTTTTTGAACAGATTTCCTTCATGTCTTTTAGTTTATATTCCCACGCTCGAGTTCTTACACCAGTGATACAATGCGTTCTTCATTGAAGTTGCTCAGGTTACCAGATGTAAGAATCCAAGATTAATCAAACCATTAAAGATAATTAAAAAATAAGAATGAAAAATTATAAATGATACAGAATTTCAGTAAGAAAGATGATATGAATTCAACAATGGTTGTTATGTGTTGCATATTGTTGTCTTCAAATTAGTTGTTCAGATTACCAGATATAAGCATGCAAAAATGATAAAAAAATAAATAAATAAAGCATTAACTGGTCCTTTCAATAATCCATTAGACACCAACAGTACAGTTATACCCACTATCCTTTTGTATACACATATATTTTTCCCTTCCTTCTTTATTTCCTTCTCTCTTTTCCCTCACCCCAGTTGTTTCCTCTTTTGAGCAATTTCTTTGCCTTTCTCAAAATCTATTGTACATTTTAGGTTCCACTTACTGTTACACTGGGAGACAACACAATATCTACACATGTGGATTTGATGCATTTCACTCATGAGTACAGTCTCTATTTGCACAAATTTACCTATAAAAGCCTCGAGTTTATTTTTTATATAGCTGAATAATACTTGATTGTATAAAAATACTACTTCTTTTTTATCCATTCCTCAGTTGATGGACATTTGGGTTGTTTCCAAGATTTAGCTATGACAAATTTTACTGCTATACACATGGGTGCACCTATATTGCTGTGATATGATGTTTCTAATGATATCACAGGAAAAGCTGGGATAAGTGGGACCTCTAATCCTAGTTTTGTGAGGAATCTTCACACTGATTTTCATAGTGGTTTCATGAATCGTCACTCCCACCAGCAGTGGAGAAGGACTATTTTTCTCCACAGCCACTCTAGTATTTGTTATTGGTTTTGTTTGTTTTTTGTGGTGCTTGGGATCCAACCTAGGACCTTGTGCATGAAAGGCAAGAGCTCTACCATGGAGCCACATCCCGAGGCTGTTATTGGTTGATTTTTTTAATGACTGCCATTATTTCTGGGTTGAGATGAAATCTCATTGTTCTTCTAATTTGCATTTCTCAAATGACCAATGATGTTGAACATTTTTCATATATTTATTTGTCATTAGTATTTCTTTATCTGAGAAGTGTGTATTTATCTCAGATATTCATTTTTTGATTGGTCCTTTGAATTTTGGGTGCCTGATTTTTAAAAATTATTTATGCGTTCTAGATAGAAGTCCTTTCTTTGAGGGGCCATTGTCTAAAATTTCTTCACAATTTGTGGAATTTCTTTTTACTGTGTTGGTGATTTCCTTTGATGGGCAAAAACTTTTCAATAAGATGAGATCCCAGTTGTCAATTCTTTGAAGTATTTCCCTCGTAGTATGGTTTTTGTTCATGAACTCTCTGTCTACCCCTATGTCTTCAAGATTCCTATTTACTTTTTCTTCCAGTATATTTAGTGTTTATGTTTTAGTGTTTAGATCTTTGATCCATTTTGACTTTAGTTTAGTGCATAGTGATAGACATGGATCTAGTTTTAGTCTTTGTCATGTAGAGAGCCAGTTTTTCCAGCACCACTTATTAAAGAGGCTTTCTTTCTTCTAGTGAACATGTTTGGCCCCTTTGTCAAAGATAAGGTGGCTGAATGTGTTTGTAGTTGTGTCTGCATCTTGTAATCTGTTGCATTGATCTTCAGGTCTGTTTATTTGCCAGTACCAGGCTGATTTTATCACAGTAGCATTGTAGTATAATTTCAAGTCAGGGGTTGTGTGTGATGCCTTCTGCCTTCCCTTTGTTGCCCAGGATTGGTTTTGATATTCTAGGCTCTTCTGGTTCCAGATGAATTTTAGGAAACTTTTCTCTAGATCTGTGAGGTATACTAATGGTATTTTAATTGGAATTGCGTTGAATCTGTACAATTTTGGTAGTATGGCCATTTTCACAACGTTGATTCTTCCTGTCCATGAGCAAGGAATGTCCTTCCATTTTCTGAAATCCTCTTTGATCTCTTTTTCAGGATATTGTAATTTTTTTCTGTATCAATCTTGTACTTCTTTTGTTAGATTGATTCCTAAGTATTAAGTTTTTCTTAGATGTTATTATGAAAAGCATGATTTACCTAATTTCTCTCTCAGTACATTGGTTGTTTGTGTAGGAATGCTATTGATTTTTTGAATGTTGACTTTGTATCCAGCTATGATACTGAATTTGGTTATTAAATATATAAGCCTTTTCATGGAGTTTTTGGTGTCTTCTATGTAGAGTATCATGTCATCTGCCAATAATGATAATTTTACTTCTTCCTTTCCTATTCTTATTCCTTTTTTCTCTCTCTCTTATTTGATTGTTCTGGCTAATACTTCCCAAACTATATTGAATTTGAGTGCTGACAATAGATGTCCTTGTCTTGTTACTGATTTTAAGGTTGAAGCTTTCAATTTTTGTCAGTTTAGTATGATGTTAACCAATGGTTTGTCATAGATGGCTTTGATCAGACTGAGCTATAAAGAGCATCTATTCCTATTTTCTGTGGGGTTTTTTTTTAATCATAAAGGGGTGTTGGACTTTATAAAAAACATGTTCTGCATCTATTGAGCTGATCATGTGATTTTTGTCTTTGGCTCTACTGATACAGTGTATTACACTAGTTGATTTGCATATATTGAACCATCCCTGCATTTCTGGGATGAATCCTACTTAGTCATAGTGTATAATCTTCTTAATCATTTATTGCATTCTGTTTGCTAGTATTATTTTGAGAAATTTTGCATCTGTATTCATCAGGGAAAGTAACCTGTAGTTCTCTTTTTTGGTTAGGTCTTTCTCTGATTTTGGTATCAGAGTAATGCTTGCCACCAGGAATGAATTGGGGAGAATTCCTTCCCTTTCAATTTTATTAAAGAATTTGAGAAGAATTGGCATTAAATCTTTTCTAAATGTCTTGTAGAATTCAGCGGTGAATCCATTAGGAGGTGGGCTTTTCTTTTTTGACAAGTTTTTTTTATTGTATTTTCAATTTCCCTGATGATATTGTTAGTCACGATTTTTTTATCTTCTTCATTCAGCTTTGCTAATTCATATGTATCTAGGAATCAGTTCATTTCCTCTGTGTTTTCCATCCTGTATGTCTCATTGTTTTTCTATGCTTGGGAAATTTTCTGCTATTATTTCTGCAAATAGCCTTATTATGTCATTTGTGTTGACACCTGCTCTTTCATTAACATCTATTAATCTTACATTGTTTTTCTTTGCTTTGTCCTGAAATTGGTGAATTGTTATTTTTAAGAGATCCTTCCTTTTATAATCATTAGTGACAATGCTATATTCGACTTCTAGAAGTCTACCTTCATCTTCATTCAAGTGGTTTTGCCAGCTTTTGATGGAATTTTTAATATCCTTGGTATCTGTTTGAATCTGTTTCATGCATTCCAGTTCTTTCCTATATTGTTCATTTAAGGTTTCCATCATTTTTCTATGCTTCTCTCTTTTCTTACCTATATCTTCTTTGAATCTGTTTCTTTTTTTACCTGAGAGATTATTTCTGATCTGATCAGTTCTCTGGCCTGATGCAGTTGTTTCTTCAGTTGCTATCATTTCAGACATTTCAGGTGTATGACTTCCAAACTCTTCTGTGTTCATGTCTCCTGGACTTGTCCTGGGTGAGGTGGAGGTCTGGGATTGCATTTTGCTTCTTTGTTTTGTTATTTTTGATGATCCAGAGCTTTCCTGGAGCTCAGCCTCCCTGCCACAATGGTGTGGGAGTGGCAAGGCAAGGATCTGAAAGTCCCCAGTGCTCAAAGTGGTTCCTGTGATGCTATGTGGGGGCAGAGTATGATCATAGATGCTCCCAAAGCTTTATGGCGTTCAGTTTTCTCCCAGGCCAGTGAGGTAGGGGCAGGGGAGGCTCACTGGGGTTCCTGAAGCTGTCCGGGGTTCAGCCTGGCTTACATAAGAGTGGGGGGCACAGGTTGTGGTTACTGAGGCTTTCGACATTTTCCAGGACACTGCCCAGTTCCCATGCTGGTGGGGGAGAGGTGAGGCACAGTCACTGTGGCTGCTGATGCTGTCCAGGGTTTGGGTCTCCTCTTGTGGGGGTGTGGTGGTTGCAAGAGTGGCCACGGAGACCTGGGCCTTGAAATCTTCATCTTCTGGCCTCAGCCTCCTGAGTAGCTGAGACTGAAGGAGTGCACCACTGGCAGGGAAATGTTTTCCACAGACAGTGGATGGGGTATAAAGGTAGCCATATTTTGCCACCACACATGATGATGTATGCAGTCTGTTTCCAGTGTAGAGATGTCAGCCTCAGATAAAGGAACAGCAGAGGAGGAAGACAAAGGGTGACTGGCTCTGGTCCTCTTCTCTGTGTTTCTCTGCCCAAATCTGTCATTTCAGAGGCCTGCCCATCCCCCACATGAGGTAGAAAACCATACCTCACACTGTTGGTCTTGTATATTGTTTGAGCCCTTCCTTTTCACTACAACCTCAGGCTAATGTGTGTACACTGGGGTGGCACCAGAGAGTCTGGCCTGAACATCTAGGATCTCTCTAACACAAAAAGGGAGAGAAAGTCACACCCCCTCTGTACTAATTGAAATTTAGGGCCTAAGAAATCAACCTATTCCTTGTCACTATGTTACAAAAAGTAGGAGGAAGTACCCGAAGAGAGTCTATTCAGAAAAATTACCCCTAGGGAGGCAGTTCAAACCACTAAAATATCGAACACTTTAAAGTTCGCTCTGATCCAGCCGATGTCTTAATTCTTCTGTGTCACTGAGGCTTCAGCCTTTCTCACCCATTTCACTTCCAGAGGGACCATTCTGGAAGGGGCAGAGAAAAGCCTCTCTTGGCCAGAGCAATGGACAGTGTTGTGGGGACCCCACCCAAAACCCCTAAACTTACAAGTATGGGGTAACTGCCAGGAGTGGGAACAGGCAGGAAGTACATAACGCCAAGTGTGGGAGAGGAGGGCAAGTCTGGGAAATGGCATTTTTTGTTCAGTCCTAGTAAGAGAGGGACATGCTTTAAAGAGTCAACCGAGCAACTTCATAGCTTTGTGAGATCCGATCACAAAATAAAAACAATGAGAAAAGTGGGAACTGAGAATGTAGCTCAGTGCAAAGGCTCTGGGCTCAGTTCTCAGTACCACACACACACACAGACAGACACAAATACACGCATACATTTAAATTGCTCTATAATGAAGAGACTTTGAATTAATTTCAAAAATGTTCTACACAAAACTCAGAGATAACACAGCTTCTAATTTCACCTTTCTAAAAAACAGAATGTGAAATACACCCTGCCTTCTAAAGCAGCTAGGTGATATGCAGGTGATCTGGGAAATGCAAAACACAACAGTAACAAGTCAGATAGGCTGAGTATGAATCTTGTTTCCAACATTCAACTCTGTGATCCTGGCAGAGCACTTAATCTTTCTGTAAAATGGAACTAATAATAGTACCAAACTTATCCAGCTGTGATAAATTATTTATTATACGAAAGCCACTTAAGACACAGCTTGGTACATAAGAGTGAAATGTAGGGGTTTGCCATTTATTTTTAAATGTAAATTATTCATAGAATTGCTAGCATAGGTTTATTAATATATGATCACTTAAAAATTGATACAATGGTGCTATAAACCTGAGATCTCAGTAGTGATTTAATTGGCTAGTTTGGGAAGATTTGTGGGGAAAATAAGGAGTTGATCTGTATCGCTTTCTTTTCTATAATTACCAATTTCATTTGACTCTCTGGGGAGTAAAATAATTATAACTGTTAAGAGGTGGTAGGGAGATAAGTATCACCTTTTGAAATACTTCTCTATTACAGAGAATTCCACTTCCAGTTGAGTTTGTGCATAAAGTCTGAGGGAAACCTGACTGTGTGTGTTCTTGAAATGTGGTGTCCTGGGGCCTGAGGAATGGAGGGTGCCTTGTATGCAGGTGAGGCAGGAGAGAATTTATCCTTTTGCTTCCCCAGAAGCTCTGTTACACACTCTTCACATAAAGGTCAAGTGCAGATGGACACATCTGACAGAAAGACAGATTCAACACTAAAGGCTTAGAGTAGAAATGTCTGTCACACCCTTCAGTGGTTGCCCACAGGCACCTGGAATGGCAGTATCATTTTTCTTGGGACATTTGAGAGTTGAACTACAGACTGGACTCAGGAAGAGCCCTTCTGGGTGAGAGGATAGAGGGGATAAGAATGGTTTTATCCATTTGGTGGACATTTGCTTTCCCACGCCTTTGTCTCTCTCAGTGGTAACTGTCAAAATGAAGACAGAATGTAAAATCTGGGTGGCTTGCAGTACATCTCCTTTGGTGACTAAGATGATGGGGTCAGCTTACTGTCCCCCTTTCCAGGAATTCTTTCCACTGTCACAATTTATTATACTAAACAGAATCATTCCCTGTACATCCAGCACAGTGACACTGAGAGGCCCTGGGAAATAAGAGGAAACTCTGGCTCTCTTATAGAACCAACCCATGAAGCAGCCTGCTCTTGTGTTGATTATTTGTTCTTAGCAGCTGAGGACAGACCTGCCAAGGGTCATTTTTAGGCTTTACATGGAAACTGCTGCTGCTCCTCAAGAAGAGCCTTCTGGCTCCTACAAGCACCGAGAGTGCCGAGGAAGTTTGCACAACACAACCCTCAGATACTTCTTGGTCCTGACAGAACCTTCAACCTTTGCTTTGTTTTCCAAACATCTGAGGCTAGCCCAGTGTGTCTATATGTGTCTCACATTATACTCTTACCATAATCCCCTAATAAAGGTCCCTTTATTAAGCAGCTAGTTCCATAGTGTTGCATGAGTTTTGACACTATAATTCCCTTCTGGGCAATAGGTTGGAACTTTTGCTTAAGACATGTCCCTCTTGAATGATGTTGTCCAGTCTAGTGCATTGGGACAGAGGAGTGGCGTGGTTGCTCATCTCCATAGGCAGCTTCCAGTAAACCATGCCATTCAGTATAGTTGCTCTCTGTATTCCTCACTATCCTGTAGATTGGGAGCAAGACTGATGGCACTCTCAGTCAGCATGTACACTAGTCGGGAAAGTGAGGTCCTACAGAAGATAACCAAGTTACAAATGTGATGTATCATAAAGTGCAGGACTTGAGCAGGAGTTCACAGTAACCCAGAAACATGTACAAGAACAGTGTGTGTTGTGGTATCAGCTCAAGCAAATCACAGGAATATGAGATTCTGAATCACAATGGCCTTTTTGTTTGGCTTAGAGCAGTCATTCCCAAAGTATAATATTAACACATTATGGTGACATTTTGGGGCTAAACCGTAACTCTATCAAATTACATACTCTGAGATTATGCTTGATAATCTTGATGCAACAAGAGTGCAAAGGAGTTTATGTTCACTAAAATTTGAGATCAAATGGCTTGGAGGTTTTTTTGTTTGTTTACTCACAGCATGTTCCAAAGAGCTTGTTAAAAAATGCAGACTTAGCCTCAAAACTAGCCATATCCCTGGATGATTGGGTATTGTTTGTGTATCTAATGTTTGAAAAACCTTAGATTAGAATATTCATGTCATAATACAGGTTACACTTCCAAGCACGAAGTGTTTTAACAACAGACAAGATGGACAACTTGACTATGTTCCTGCCTGAAGAGGGCCAACCCTGAACAGCAGACCTGTGGTGGAGTTGATGCTTGAATCTCCTGAGTGTAAAACTTCTTTAATCAGTAAAGATGGGGAAAGAGAATAAAAGATCTCATTTGCTGAGCTTTTATGCTCTTTCTTTAATATGGCTTATAGACTTCACACAGCCATTTATATAAAGTGGGAATTATATATTAACCAACATAATTTAAAGTTTAAAAGCTTACCTACATTTTTGCTATTGGAAGTGGCTTTTCTGAGCTCTCTTAACTTTTGAAATGACTTGAAGATCTCTTTATTATTACATTACTCAAGAAAGTAGTATCCAGCTTAAGAGATAGGGTAGAATGTGAAGCAAATTTAAATTTTTTATTAAAATGCTTTATCATTCTCCTGAGGGACATCTAAAAGGACAAAAAATGATCTCCAACCTTTTGGAGATGTATTTAATAGGCTTTCAGGTTGGTGAATTTTGACAAAAAGTAGGATTTTGAAAGACACTATTAGGTGTACATTAGCCAATACCATTAGATAGGAGGTGGAGAAGTTACTCTAGACTGCAAAGAAAGTGGTAAATTTGGATGTATGCTTCAGATTGAGTTCCAGGTTTTTAAATTTACTAGGAGATTCATCCTTGTTAAGGTCTCTTGACAAGGTCACTTGAGTCTCAGGTTTTTTTTAAACAAATTTCCTGAAACATTATGGGCCTCAAAAAATGCCCTTTTTTTCTTCCCTTTGTGGTCTTTGCATGTTTTATCCTTTACAATGGTCCCAGAGCAGAAATATAAAAATGTCAGCTTGATTTCATTTCTTTCTGACCAATTTTTGAAGAAAGAGACCTGGGAAGACAACATAAACTTTCTCTTAATATAGTCTTCTGTAGTTTATAATGTTATCTACACATTTAGTCATTCATTTAATGCACTTATTCAGTTTCTATGAGGTATGTAGCTGTACACTCCAGGACATACTAGTAAGCAGAGACAGACTCCAAGGATCTATAAGCAAGAGGGTTATCAAACACTCAGCAAATAATCACACAGTAAGTATAAGTGTAAACTGGAATAAACACCGATTGAGTATCTTTTATCTGAAATGCTTGAGATCAGAAGTGGTTTTGATTTTTGAATGTTTTCCAATTTGGAATCTTGGAGATGATAAATGAAAGAATCCTATCTCAAAAGGTATGATTTCATTATAGGATATGCTTCAATACACATGAATTATGTATTTGGCTATACATTTCTGAGAAATAAACTAAGATGCACCTGGTGGAACTGTACAAAAAAAGGGAGAGAGTTATAAGAAAAAAGTAAAAGCAAATAAATACAGAGCTAAATAATGATAAATTACAGTTTGATCTGATGAGCACTTCACATGAATTATGTTATTTAATCTCTATGAAGAAACTTCAAAACTATCATTAACCTATAATATCACACTTAATATTTTCAGACCATGGTTGATCACAAGTAACTGAAATTACAGAAGGCAAAATCATCCATAAGCGTGGGAAACTATTGTATACATCAATGAAGCTCTATTTTTTCTTTTTCAGTTGGTGAAGTAATGCCAATATTAGTAACAAGCAGAGGGTGATATAAAATGATTAAGTTAGTGTAATTTTTTAACCATGTAGGAAACAGTTTCAGAAAAGCTAGGCAATTTCTTTGAAGTCAAAGACGTGGAAGTGACAGGGCAGTGATGTATACCTGGGATTTTTCTTCCTGAGCCCTTTTCATTTCACCCCATTACTTACTGGCAGCATAAGAAAACTGAATTGATAGCATCTCAAATAAATATAATGTTACATAGAAAATAACCCACAGTGAAACTTGTTCACCAAAGATGTCATTACTTGAAATCTCAAAACTTCAAAAATAACTCTGTATGAATTAACTTTTTAACTACATCTTTGACTATGTATATTTTATTTGACTTTCTATCCAAATACTCCACACAATATTTCCCATCATCATTCTGCTCAATGAAGCTTTTTAAAGAATAAAAGAATAGATCAGGGCCCAAGGAAAGCTCAGAGCAGAGTCTCAAGGAAGAGCAGCTATCACTTTTTAAAGGAAATAGAAGTATTAAAAAAAATGAGAGTAAGAAACTCTCAAGTCTTCTTTCAAAAGATAACAGCATAAGAGTAACCTTAAGAATATGAAATATCCACAGTTTAGGATTCCAAGGGAGCTGTGGAGTTATCCGAATCTTATGAAGATGTCAACAATTTTATTCAGGAAAGTGCAAAACATTCATCACCACAATGTTTTGTGTAATGTCAAACTGAGGGCTTGGAGAGGGGCCTATAAGTTCTCTCATGCCTCCCAGTCAGTTATTTCATCCAAATGAAGCATAGAGACACATGCTTAAACTGAAGTTGCCGGGATCATTTTCCAAGAGCCTTGTTGATCCTCTCAGTTATCTGTAAGGACAAGAAAATAAAGATTAAAAAAAGGAAATTGTTATGGCTTCCAGAAAGTGTCTAGATATCCCTCAAAGCCTCATGTGGTCATAGGTGGGGCTTTTTCAAAGGTGGCTGGATCAAGAGTGAGTGACACTGGAATTGATTAATGATGCAATGTTAGGATCAAGGGCACTGGGATTAAGGGTGTGAGTGTTACCCACCCTAAGTAGCCTGGATAAGATACAAGGGACAGAAAGAGCTGTGATCATCCCTTGTTGCTTTGCTACCTTCTACCTGCCATGAACTGTGTCTCCTCTCAGATGCCCCTGTGCCATGTTACCCTGTCTTGGAGCCAGCTGAGTATGGACTGAAACATCTACAAACTGTGAGTTAAACGAACTTTGCCCTTTAACTTTGGGTGTCAGGTACTTTGTCTTGGCAAGAAGAGAAAAGTAACTAATACCAAGGTGATTACCCAAGTTCCTGCAGCTACTGGGTAGCTTCACTAGAATTCCAAAGTCCCTTATTACTATCATGTTGTTTATTCTAGGTTAAGTGAATTGGCGGTGAAGTCCATGGTCGTTCTACTTGTGTAAAGTCACTTAATCTAAAATTAGGAGTACCCCTTTTCTAATGCTGTTTTTCCAACACAAAGCATGATTCAGTTTCTAAAAGTCAAGATATGTTCAAAATGGCAACTATTATCAAAAATAATGACCTCAAGAATAGCATGCTACCTCTGGCTATGTATTCACTACAATTGAGAATGAAACAATGCAGTGTAAACTTTGGAGCAGAGTCCCTTTATTAAGTAGCGAAGGCTACGTGAGCTTGGCTGGCTGAACTTTACAGGAATAGAAAGGCTAGTCTCATCCTACATTTCCTTGATTGCTGCAGATGTGACCAACACTGGTCTCTAGGAGGTCCCATCTGCCACTCAGCCAGTGATGCTGTGTGGAGTTGTGGACAGAGAGTGGGCTTCTGACTCAGCCTTCCACACTGTTCAAATGTAATCCTGATGCTTACTCGCTCCATAACACTCAAACACTTGCTTTGACCTCTCCTCTTTTAAGATGGTAAGACAATGCCCCTTTTTAAATGAAAAATAGGATTACTGTGAAGATTAAGTGGAATTACATACCTGATATTTAATATAGAAACTGAACATATAAATGTAAAACAGAGATGACAATGGACTTGACTTGATATGAGACATGGATAAAATACATGACCATAGAACCCTGACCCACCACCATCAAATCAACTTTTGCTTTTCCCCACTGCGGGCTTTTGCAGTTCTCTGGCTGCCTTTGGTCTCCACCAAGTGCAAGATCCAAGATGGCAGTATGCTCCTGGGCTTTAGCAAGCTACAAGTAAACAGTCTCTGCTTGTTCTTCTTTGGGTAATCCTTGATTTGTTTTCCAAGCAGGTACTCAATAAATACTAGTTTCTTCCTTTCTATTCCCATATTGGTCAGCACTACAATCCTTACTGGTCTTCCCTTATGCTTTTACAAATGAGTGTCAATCACTTCCTCTGAAGGTTAAATGAAATCTCTCATTTAGCTTAAAATTACACCCTTAAAATATTTCCTATTTTCCAGACCAGATATTTCCCAAGTCACTATCTAAAGAGTCTCTTGCAATCCTTGTTCTTCATGATTGAGGAAACTATAGTGAGTCAGCGAGGTCCTTGCCTGAGTAGAGACCAAGTTGCATTGCATTTTGTAATTAAGGCTCACCTTTATCTCTTTTTCTGTTTAAAACTTGACACTGGTCAGCACAAAAAGAAACAGGCTTGTAAACAGAGAAACCACATTCACTGTATCACTCAAAAATATGAAAAAAATAACCTTCCATTAAATAGCCATAAAAAAGTGTAAGTTAAGGCTGGTATGAGTCTTCTGTTCCGAGCCCTCTATTTCTTTCTAACAACAAAAATAACCAATTGGGAAAAGCTGTCAGGTGGAACTGAGCTTCTTGGCTTCAGTCTGCTCTGTGTGGTCTGGATGTTATTTACCAAGGGGTTTTTCAGGTATTACAAATGCTGGCAAGTTTTCTTTGGAGTCCACTGGGCAAAAGAGATGTGTATTTATTGTGCCTCCCAGAGCTGAACAGAGCTGGGCAGGGACTGGTTGTTTACAGAGGCCCAGGTGGTCTGCTAGAGGCCAGCAACTGAGGTAATAAGCACCAGTTCTTGGCTTAAATGTGCTAATATGCTTGTGAGAGGATGACGGCCGTGGGTGTTCAAATGGCTCTGGGTTCTCAGGCTGCTTGACCTCAAAGCACCCTGTAATTTGGAAAGCAAAGGATTCATTTGTCCTGCTAATCTGCATTGAGGTTTTGTGAAACAACTGTGCAACCTATTTAGGATACAAATTAGACAACCAAAAACTATCATGTCAGGACTGGCGGTCCATTCTCATGGACAGTTTCTTGGCCTGGCTGAAGGAAGTAAAATCCTTTGATGTAAGGCAGGTGATGACAATGGGCACATTTGGTTTGGGGTAGGAAAATGGCCTGCCAATTAGGATCCTTTGTTCCCCAGAGTTCTCTACAACTGCACTCCAGAGCCGACCTCAGATGCTCTGTCTTTCCTGGTGAGGTCATTTTCCTTCCAGCACCAGCTCTCCAAAGGGCTAATTGGCCTCTCTCGTGGAGGACAGGTCAGATATAAATCAGCTTAACTGCACATCAGCTTTTCTCTTGCAGTAAGTGTCATGGGCTGCAACACAGGAGAGACAAGTAGCTTCTCTAATAGTTTTTACTTTGGTTTTGGTCAGAATGACCTTGATGTGGGCAGTAGACTTGAGTGGTTATTCTTAAACATGCTCCTTCTAATTCATTCATTGATTGGATCATTGTTCACAGGCCATGTGTACGGACTGCATGTTCCCTTTATGTTAGTCACCATTCCAGATGGGTGCTTAGGAGGACAGAAATGACTTCAGTTCTCAGTGGCAGCATCAGATTCGTGACCCAGAACTGCTTTGTGCACAGAAGGTTCTGGCAGAGCAGGATGAAGATTGTAGTAGTATAAGCACGTAGCGGTGTGTCATCTGCAGTTCCCCTGGCTATTGGTAAGGCAGTGTCTGTGTCTTGGTCTACTGGTCCATACCCTGGAGAGATTGGTTAATACCCAAGTATTTCTACGGAGAAAGCTAAGTCCAGGATTTGGTAACTTTTACACAGAGAGGTGCATACTCTGGAGACATGTATTTCCACTACTGGTATCTGAATATGCAAAAAAGGGATTTTCCGGTTATGTATGACTCATTACAAGTGATTTTTTTATCAGTTAAATGCTTAATGCATGTGCTTGCCTATTTAGCTGGAATATCACCCTCGTGTAATTGGTGAATTAGAATAGGAATTTGGTGAACCAGGCAGGCACTTGACCCCCTCACACTGGTGCTGTAAAACTGGTACTGCATTTGCTCATGGTCCCCCCAAGTAACCAAACAGCCTACCACTGGCCCTTCAAGAATAATAGTTGATATTGCTATCAAAATATTTGTTACATTTGCCCTGTGGTGGCTGCCTTGTGCAGAGACTTTCTGTCAATTTTTTGTGCTTGATGGAGAATCAAGACATCCACAAGCTTATCAGATTGCCATATGCATGCTTGGTGAATAAATGCCGCTGAGGGTAGCAGCATTTGGTTTGAAACTTGCTTTTATTGTGTAACACCTAGCTAAGATAACAGAGAGAATAAACTTAGCTTCTATGTTTTGCTAATTTGGCAGGAGAGAATCTGTACCAAAGATTTTAAATCTACACTATCATGTTGACTTACATCATCTCTGGATAGAGCTTCCTGAAGGAAATGCGGCTTACATTGGGTTCTGAAGTCTCTTTAGTTGTGCCCCAGGGTGCATAAATTCAAGAATAAATCAGTCATTTCCTACAAACTTGGTAGAAAGTTTTATGCAAGGAGTACTAATTTGAAACAAAATGTATACATTAGAATCACAACTCCCTCACTCCTTCAGTTTTGACCCCAGAATTTGATTCAGTTGCTCCAAGTTTGTTCTCACATCTGTGAAGTAAGTGAAGTTTCACTTGAATGCGCTGTTGAGTTTCTCTGAAATTCTGTGAGGGTGTATAGTGAAGCGTAGCTGGGTTACAGAAACATGGTCTTCATAAAACGACAGGGAGACACATGAGGCAGTGTTAGAAGGTCATAGAGAAAATGGAGACTTTTCTGACTCATATGAGTGACTAATGGTGAGTAATGATTTATTGAGAACTAGATCTCTTTCTATAGTTCTTTAAGAAGTACAGTTTAAGGGCCGGGGATATAGCTCAGCAGCATAAGAGCTTGCCTGGCAAGCCTGAGGTCATGAGTTCAATTCCTGGTACCAAAAAAAAAAAAAACCACCATAACAAAGAAGTACAGTTTAATCAATAAGATGCATGTGAACTAGGTTGTATATTATGGCAGCATGAACCCTTTTGCATTTAATTTTTCTTATCTACCGTAGAAGTTAAGATCAATACTTGTAGAACAGGTTTGAAGAACAATGTTAAGGCTCGTATCTGGATGTCCCACCAAAGCCTCATGTGGTCATAGGTGTGGAATTTCAAAGGTGGCTGGATTAGGGTGTGTGAATGTGGATTAAAGGTGTGATACTGGGATTAAGTATATGGATAATGGAAGCCCCAAGCTGGGTATGGCTGGCACCAATCAAATTTGTAGCCTGGATGCAATGTAAAGGGACAGAAAGAAGGCAGGCTTGCTGTCACTGCTTACTGCTCGCTGCCCTCTGCTTGCCATGCCTTGGACTGTTTGTCCTCTGTGAGGGAACCCTTGCCGTGCCACCCTGCCTTGGAGCAAGCTGACTATGTGCCAAATCCTCTACAGACTTTATTCCTTTAATTTGTGGGTGTCTAACATTTTGTCCCAGCCACAAGAAAAGTAATTAAGACAAACAAGGTAATTTTTCAAACAATATGTACCTATTGCAAACCCTTGCCTCCTATTCTGGTAATACCCTGGTTTTCCCGGGAGTCTCAACATAGCCCTGGACACAGTCACCCCTCTCAGCACTGCTCCACCAACCATAAGGGCACAGGAGCACAGGAGGCACCATCCCTCCTGCTGCCCATGGCTCTGCACGTCCAGAGTGGCTTCGCATGGGAATGTCCCGAGGAACTTCAGCACTGTTTCCAGGACAGCAGAAGCTTCCTCCGCATTTTAGTGAAAGCCTGGTGAGTTAGGCACTTTTCGATTAGCTGGGGGTTACTGGTGATGCTCTCCTCATCTGGCCGACACCCCAGAAGCTGGGTACACACTTTGCCCATCACCCATGTAAACTGGCTGGAGATGTCTCTGTCAGCAACAGGAGCCAAGTTTGGCTCACTGCCATTAGTGGAGGGGGAGCTGGGCGGAGGGGAGTCGTTCTCTGCAGCTGGAGGATCCTTGGCCTCGGTGCCCTTGTCTGTTCCCAGGGTGGGCTAGGGGAGGTTCTCATCGCCCCCGTCTTTGCAGGAGGAGTGACAGAGGAGAAGGACACTGTACGCCTTGATGGGGGTGACAGTGATGTGCTGCAGCTCCTGCAGAACATTCCACAGATTTCTGCCTTCTGGCACATCTTTCTCTAAGGAACTGAGAACACTCTGCCTCTTGCACAGCTTCTGTGTGCTCAGAGCTATCTTGTGGCGGCCCCTTTGGCAACACTGTGGGGCTCCAGGGATGCTCAGTAAGCATCGTCACCTCCTCATAGCTCATTTGCGCCAAGAGGTCAGCGTGCTTATGTGAGTGGAGGCTGTTGAGCCATGAAGGCACATCTTTCTTCTCACTGCAGTCCTGGAAAGTGTTCTGGCTGGAGCCCTGCCCTCCATCTGCTCATTGCCAGAGGAAGCTGTGCTGCTCTGGGGTGAGAGGGGTGTGTGGCCCGACATGGTGCCCAGGTACCGAGCTCCTCTGAAGTTGGCTGTTCCAGGAGCTTTGGGGCTCATCGGGATGAATGACATGGAGTGCTTTAGTGAGTGTGGATGGATTTGGCAGGGGAGATCTGTGTTTGCATTGCTCCCAATACTGTTGATGGCTAGTGGCACTGAGCTGAGTGGGTGAACGGGCACATGTCCATTTCCCAGGTGTTATGGTTGATACATTGTGTTAACTTGGGGAGTCTAGAGGTTTGGCTAAGTAACTCAGCAGTTGTAAATCTTGGGGTAAAAAGGACATGCCCTTACCTTTCTGGGGTGTTGTTTATTATGTTAATTTGGGAAGTTTAGAAGGTTAACTACGTGACTCAGAAGGGAGCCGGGGTGCTTATTCGTATTCATCCTAAACCTGTGCAAGAGGAAGGCATGCAGAGGGTGTGGGTGCAGAGGACCCCCCCACCCAGCAGAGCTGGTAGACCGTATAAAAAAGGAACTGAGGAAGGACCGGCTGCGAGTTCGGAGGAGCTCCAGTTTTCACCTTCAGCTTGGTCGTCTCCCGGCTTCCGGTGCGGACTCTTCGGCTTCCGCCTGGGACTCTTCAGCATTCTGAGGTTGGCTCTCCGGCCTTCTTCGTAGATTCATCAGCATTTCGTCGCAGACTCAACAGCTCTTGATATGGACTTGCACAGACACTGCGGTGAGCTCCAGGCCCCGGGCCTGCGCTCTTCAATCTCCAGTGTGCAGACACCCTCTGCACACTTCCTCATCAAATCCTGTAGCTGACCTTTGTAAGCCGAATTTGTAATTTGTTGTACATTTGTATATCTTGTGTTAAATCTGTTTCTCTAGTAAACCCTGACTGATACACCAAGGTGGCTTGTCTTGCTGGCCTAACCTTGCCTTTCCAGCGCCCTGCTCTGCAGCCACCCCCGTTCACTGGAACCCTGGCCTGAGTGGTGGAAATGCCCTGCCTGGGTGTGGAAGCCACTAGCCAGTTGCTCTTCTAGGTGGCTCAGCCAGATACCCGAAACAAGGAATCAGAGAATAAGCATAGTAGGAGGCAAGCCTAAACATAGGCACAGACTGGATCAGGAAGTAGCCACAGGAAGAAAAACAGTGATCTTCGAGAATCTCCACTTATGATACTATACCTGGACACATTGTAGGTTGACCTTTTTTAATCCAAACTATTTTGAGTTCTGACATAGTAGCTTGTCTAAAGGAATAGAATCAGTGGAAACTATATGTATAATTATATTGGGATTTATTGTGTAGGCTTTCAGGGTCAGAAGCATAAAAGTCCACAGTGGCCATTTGTGGGATCAGAGGTAGAAAAATCCACAGTAGCTGCCTGCATGCCAGGTGGCCAGAAGATCCAGCAGATGATCAGCCTGAGGAGAAGGAAGCCACAGGAAACGAGGGATTGAAGGTGCAGCCTCGCCAGAGGCAGAAGTCTGAAAGCTCATCGTGGAGTCACTCATGTGGTTCTACAATGGAAGGCTGAAAAAACTGCAGACCAGTGCCCACAGGCAGTGGAAAAGGCTGGAGCTCTTCCACAAAGGGCACGCCTCCTTCTCCTTCCCCTTCCTATTCCCCCCAGGCCGCAAACCTGCTGGTCAGTGACACCCAGAGCTGAGGTAGGGCTCTCCCCACCTGCCTGTGCTGGCTTTAGTGTCAGATACTCAAAGACATACCCTAAACGTGCTTTCTTAATCTCCTAGGCAGTTCTCACTCAAGTAAAGCTCAGTTCACTCATCACAGTTAATGGTCAATAATCCATTTCTTCTAAACCTGAAAATCATCTCCTTAAACCATACTTAATCTCCAAATGCAATAGAAAGTTCACAGTTATGCCTAATATGATACAACTATCTTGCATAAAAACAGAAATGCTTTAATTCCCTACTTGATTAGAAGATCAAGTTTTTTCTTTTTGTCATGCTTGCTCTTTCCATAACATTTCTTAAATATTGTAATGCAGATTTAACAGTACTTGAGTACAAATATGAAGTCAACTAATTTTGTCACAAGGAAAAAGAAATCAAAGATACCTGCTTAACATATATTTATATAAGCACAAGCATATGAACAAGATAGGAAAGAAATTCTCCCAACTGTTACAACAAATACTTCTGTAACTAATCATGTAGTCATAACTGATATTTATAAGTACCTTCTTCCACTACTCATTCTGTATTCCCTTGACCTTCAGGAAGCACCTCAGCAGGCCTTGGTTCTTAATCTGGTGGCGTGACCCAAACCTTCATTCTGGAAAGTCCTGGGCCATTTGTCATCCTGCCTGGACTGGGTTATTGTAATAGCCAATTGATCTTAATAACAGGGCATGGTAATATTAGCAGATGCTGGATCTGCTGCACTCCAACCACAGTCTTCCTTACCTCCATAGTGAAGTAGTAGTCAAGTTTCCACTTGGTAGTCTGGATCAGTCACCACCACAAACATTAGAATGCCCTTTTGAGTTTATTGCCTCAGAGTCCTGAGGAGCTCCAAATGATCAAAGGATGCCTTAAATTCCAGTTCAGCGGAATAATTGTGCCTCTTGTGTAAGCCTTCTCGTCTCTAGAAGTAAGACTTTCAGGACAACAGAGCATAAAGTCAGCAACAGGAGCAAGACTTCACTAGTGTATCACTAGAGATAGTGGTGAGTGGTTCCATTCCCATTTTCACCTTTGATTTTTGGACCTGTGAATCCTGGTTATGGGAGAACAAGTTACATACACTGGGAGAGCCCTGCACCAGGTCTGCGAGGTATTACCATCTAACCAGTGCTATCATTGCATCTTCAAAAGGCCATTCCGCCATTCTACCTATTCAGTGGCCTCTAGATGGTGAGAAACATGGTAAGACCAAGGAATTCCATGAGCATAAGTCTACTACCACACCTTGGCTAAGAAGTGTGCCCTTTGGTCAGAAGGAATGATGTGTGGAATACCGTGATGGATGAGCTAGGAGCATTATGTGCAGGAAAGGGAAAGCCGTATAAAATAGAACAGAATACATGTCTATTCCAACAAGCACAAGTGCTGCCATTTCCATCATGGAAATGGACCGATATAATCAACTTGCCACTAGATTGCAGGCTGATAACCCCGGGGGAATGGCCTCATATCAGGAACTTGGTGTTGGTATCTGCTGCTGGCATACTGGGCATTCAGCAGTGGCTGTAGCTGGGTCAGTCTTAGTGAGTGGGAGTCCATATTGCTGAGCCCATGCATAACCTCCATCCCTGCCACCATTGCCATTGTATTCGTGAGTTCTTTGGGCAGTGACTGGGTTCACTGAAGAAAGAATTTGACTGCCATAAACAGAATGAGTTGTCTTACTCACTTGAGTACTAAAGACCTCTTCTTCTGAGGTCATCTTTTTATGAGTAATTACATGGGACACAAATATCTTCATAGCCTTCATCATTATGGAGAGGTCCAGCCACATACCTCTTGCTCATATGCCATAGTCACCAATTTTCCAGCCATGTTCTTTCCCTGTTACTTACTATCTGGACAGACCACTGGGTACAACCTATGAATCAATATGTAGTCATGTATCTTGGCTAAGACAAGGCTAGATATATATCTTCTTGACAAGGTTTTCTTGGCAAGATTCATGACTAGATGCACTGCCTGAAGTTCTGTTCACTACTTCTCTCCACCACTGCCCATCATGGACGTCCATGAGAAGGGCTATAATGCTGCAGCTGCCCATTTTTTGGGTGATGTCCACATAACATGTAGAACCATCTGTAAGCCAGCCTCTAGTCTTTCTCTGTCACCTGAAGACAGGGAACACCCCTATGAGGCCAGACTTGCATGCTGGGGGACAAAAGGCTGTATAACAGAAGTAGCAACTGTGGGCTTGTATGCCACTTTTTCATGTAGCTTAGTTGTACTTTCAGGACCTCCTCAGACCCAAACATTTATACACACACACACACACACACACACACACACACACACACACATATATATTATATATATAATATATATAACTTGTGTGTCCTTCCAACTTCATGACAGGGAGATTAGATAGCACCCTGCTCATGATGGGTAGTTCAGGTTGCATGGTAACCTGGTGCCCCTGGCCAAGCACACATTTCCACTAAGGCTCAGATGCATGCCAATAACTGTTTATCAAAGGGAGTGCAGTCGTCTGCAAATAATGGCAGAGCCTTTCTCCAGAATCCTGAGGATTTACCTACAGGGGTCTCACAGAGGCTCCAAGCAGCTTGCCTACCTGCTGCTGACACTTGAAATACCACTGGATCTGTTGTAGCGCATGGCCTGTGTGGCACAGCAGCCTGCGCAGTAGCCTGGACCCGTAGCAGTCTTCTCTGTCTGGACACTACTCAAGCCTAGAAGCTTTCTGACTTACTCAATAGGTAAATGGCTGGAGTAACACAGCCACGTGAGGAATATTTTGCCTTCAAAATCCAAATAGGTCCCCTGGGCTTTGTATCTCTTTTTTGCAGTAGGAGGGGCCAGATGCAACAACTTATCCTCTACCTTGGAAGGGACATCTCTGCAATTGCGGTGAGATGGAGGGCCCTTGATTTTAGCTGGATTTATTCTGTGTCCTCTGTCATGCACATGCTTTACCAACAATTACAGAGCAGTTTCTGCCTCTTGTCTATTCATTCCAATCAGTACAATCATAAATACAATGCACCCATGTGATGCTTTGTGGAGGAGAAAATGGATCAGATCTCTATGAACTCAGTTGTGACACAGGGCTGGAGAACTGAACAATCCTGAGTAGGACCACAAATTTGTATTGCTAGCCTTGCAAGCTGAAAGTAAATTGCTTCTAGTGGATCTTATGGATAGGCATAGAGGAAAAGCATTCACCAAATCAATAGTTGCATATCAGGTACCAGGAGACAGATTAACCTGCTCAAGCAAGGAAGCTACATCTGATACTGCAGCTGCATTGGGGATCACCACTTGATTAAGCTTTCAGTAATTTATTGGTTTTATCTAAGATCCATTTTTCTTTTGTAAATGACAAATAGGAGAGTTAAATGAGGGTGTGTTGGGAGCCACTACCCTGCATCTTTTAAGTTCTTGATACTGGTACTAATCTCTATAGTCTTTTGAAGGATGCAATTTTGTTTATTTTAAGATAGGGTCTCACTGTGCAGTTCAGGCTGGCCTCAAACTCACAGTGATCCTCATGCCTCAGCCTCCAGAATGTGCAGGTTACAGGTGTGCACTACCATGCCTGGCAAGGAATGCAATATTGTTTTTAATTTACTGTTTTCCCAGGTAAAAGCAACTCTTATAGCTTCCATTTGACCTTTTCCTTCATAATAGCCCTCACTTCACAGGTTAGGAAATCAGTGAGAATTCTCCCGTGTACCAAGTAAATCCTTCTCAATTATTCATCCTGGAAGTAAGGAAATGACTACAGGATGGACTTGGGAAGATACTGGACCCACTGTGAACCAGACCTTGTCTAAAACTCCGCTGATCACCTGACCTCTATAGGTCCCTACTCTTATTGGGGCCCACACAGGTGCCCTGGGTCTTCTGCAATCAGCTTTAGTTCAGAATCAGTGTCCAGTAGTTCCTAAAATGGCTGATCATTTCCTACTCCCCAATGTGTGGCTGCCCCGGTTAAAGGTCTCAGGTCTCTGGGAGACAGGATGGGAGAAAGGCTGACAGTATAACATTTCTGTCATCCTTCAACAGGACCTGGCCTCTTCTACATTCAAGGGGCTCTGGATCCTCAAACGGCTCAAGTCTGGGAATTAGATGGGTTGTGCTTTTCTGTTGCTATAATTTGAGGTAGGCTTTTGTTTTAAAACATTTGGCCTAAAACTTTTCTGCTTATACAAATCCAATAAAAATTTAGTAGGCTTCCTGTTTATTTCCCCACTGGGACCAGCATGATTAATTAGCTAATGCCATAGGTCTATGTGTCAGAGCCTTCTACTTATGGCTTTGTTTCTGTTCTCTGTTATGCTATGCTCACCTTGCTTTTGGCAATTGAGTACTGCTACTTTGTCTCTGCCACCCTGGGATCCAATTATACTTGAACCATTTAAGTTTCTCAGGCGAGTGACTACAGTCCCCATGTAAAGAAGTGTGCCACACAGAGATGATCACTGGCAGAGTGCATAAGGAAGCTCCCTCTCAAATATGTTTTTAAGGTGCTTATAAAAGGTACATTTTCTGGAATCTCCTAGTGTAGAGATAAACTTTACTTCATGAACAAAATTATTAAAAATATTATATACCTTTTATACCAATAAACTGTACATAAAACATAAATATATTTTGTGCTTAGACTTATGTCTTTCCCCTAAGATATCTCAGGATTCACAAATATGCCACAATCTGAGAAAATCTGAAATGCTTCTGGTCCCTATTGCTTCATAAAAGGGATCCTCAACCTGCTGATAATTATTTTTTCAGAGCAACTTTGCAAGTCAGGTTTTAATATCCCCATTTTACAGATGAACAGGGTGGCTTTGTGGATCTTGCTACACATTTGCACATTATTCTTTCAGTGACAGCCCATCAGAAGCAATGGCTTAAATGAATGCAGTCATAGAGAAATCTGGGTTCCCCAGAAAGTGTGGGAGAAATGAGCCTCCGGTGATACCTTGCAATGTCAAGGCCAGATGACTGAAACTGGAACCAGGGACATCTGTCAGCAGAGAGGCCAAGCTTGGCTGGCTCCAGCTGCAGAAGGTTCTCCTGGGGAGACCTGTCATTGGGGCCACTGGCTTGCTCCGTACCCTCCTCCTGCTCTGCTCACGTGCTTTCCCCTGATGGTTCAGGTCCCGTGGGATGGCTGCAGCAAGCTCACAGTCGAGAAGAAAACTGGTCTGAGGGAGCTGAGGCATTGCTGTGGAACAGGAACAACCTTGACTCAGAGCAACTGTTTCTAAGAAGTGCAGCAGCTTTCAAAATAGTTTCTAAATATAGCCAAGAGAAAAGAGCTTGGAGTGAAAACACAGAGGACAATCTGTGTGCCAATGCAAGATGGAGTGGAACCTGGAATTTCATCTTAGAAACTGAAGTTGCAGAATGGAGGTACTGAAATAGCGAAGGGAAGGGACGTGGTTTCTGAAAACAAGGTGGCTGATGCTTCTTGGACTGTGACTGGCTGTGAGAGGAGAGGATTTTAGAATCGCCTTTATATGGTTGCCACTCTGTTGTCTGTCTATGACTAGAAGGTGGGGCTGCTCCTCTGGAGAAAAATGAACCAAATAAGTGAAACTGTAAAGGGGGTTGAAATGAATTTTAAGAGGTCTCAGCATGGGTCTAACATTTTCACCTGGTGTTCTCCTTTCAATTACATTTTAGGAATCTGAAACTCAGAAAAGTGAGATGATTTGTTGTGGATCAGATACATGAACTGAGTTGCTCATTGGAACCCCAAAATTATGGAATAGGAAAAGGTCAATCACTTCAATTTAGCCTGTTTTTTTTTTTTGTGGTCAAAATTACACTTCTGTATCTCCCAAAATGTTACAATGAGGGATACTGTAAAAGACGTGTCTAAAGTGTGGTCATCAGCAAGGAACTGCTATGTTCCAGGTTACCATCAGAGAAGGTACTCAGCCTCTGTAATCAAAGGTTGGGGAGCTGGGCGGGAGGGATGCAGGGGTGGAGAGATTCTGGGTCTCAGATGGCCAGGTGTTTCCCGGATGTGAACTCAGCAGCTCTTCAACTTGTGCTTCCACAACTGCTCACACAAGTGCACATACAAGTGCACACAGCAGCAGGTGGTTTTTACTGAGAAACCTGAAATCACCTTTGGTATTTTCACATTCAACATCTATAATGAATAAGAATGTGAGGGACTAAACAAGAGGGTGAATTTTAATAAAGTCTAGTCTCTTTTGCAAAACATACAGCAGATTGCTAATGGGTGAGATTTTCTTCCTTTTATTTTTGGAAATCGTCTTTTTCTGTTATTGCTTGTCTTCCTTGGGAGCTATGAGATAGTTATTTTTTACTTAGCCCCAGGAACTTTATAGCGTTTTCACAAATTAGCAACTTTAGTATTCATTGACAGAAAACACCTTGTCCGTTTATAGCATGATTGAGGGCTAATGGTTTAGCCCATTAGAGTTCAATGTGAAGCTCTACCCAACTGATTCCATATTAGTAAGGGGTTCAGAAAGATGAAAATTACAAAACTCACAAGTTTGAATGAAAGAATTAATGTGGGAGACAGCTGTTTGTCATCACTGACCAAATATCTTTTATTCTGTCAATTGGTGGGAGTAATGATAGGACAAACTGAAGTCACTGAGCAGCCCATACAGGTTACACATTCTTCTTACACATATTCATTACTTATTTGCATTGATTACATTAATTCATTGACATATCAAAGAAATTTGAGGAAGTATTTTCCACCCTGAACAAACGCTGAACTGCAATCTCAAGAGGTTAATACGTTTGAACAAAGTCACATAGCTTGTGTCACAGGCGGAAGTAAAACCATTTCTGTCTTATCCAGAGCCAATAGTGCTTCCACTTCGTCACTCTGGAGAAGGCTGACTTCTGCTGGAGCCCCTATGAGAGCAGGAGGGATGCCAGGGCTTGACACCGGGCATATCTGTCACCCACTGGCAGGTCCACTAGATGCAATGAAAGCAGGGCTCTGCCAAGGGGCCTGCAAATTCCCTGTGATATCTTCACAGCAGAAATTGAAAACTTTGATAAATGAGGCTATCCCAATGTGACATCGTACGACAGGCAAGAGGACCTGACCTTTCTCACCTGTGATTTGGTGGATAGGTGAAACTCCCTCTGTAGTGTGTGATGATTTGACTTAAGAAGTTTCCACCTTACAAAGGTGAGCAAGTGTACACATATAACCATTTATTTTTCACTGTAAATCACCAGAGCCACTCAAACTTTATATATTAGGCTTTATGCTAGAAGATTTTGTTAATGTAAAGGTTCCTAGCAAATTAGTTTTTAATTTTCTTTTGACAGATAATGATTGTACATATTTATGAGATACAGTGTGATTTTTTATATATTTATAATCATATCGTGATCATCTCAGCATATTTGTTATCCACCATCTCAAACTTTTATCGTTTCTTTCTCATTAGAACAAAGAAATAGCTCATAGCTCTTTCGAAGTATTAGTTACAATATTGTTAATTATAGTGACACTTACTATGAAAAAGCACCCACACATGTTCCCGCACTCTGCTCACTCTGTACCGGTTAAGAAATCTCTCTCACCCTCTCTCTGCCCTACCCACTTCCCAGGGTCCAGCAACCACTGTTCTCATCTCCACATCTATGAAATCAGCTCTTTAGCTTCTCACATACACGTGAGAACTGTCAGTCTTTGCCTTTCTGTGCCTCATTTATTCCACTTAACACCCTCTAGTTCTATCCCTGTTCCCACACATGACAGGATCGTTTCCTTTTTGGCGAGGGAATCGTCCGTGTGCCATCGTGCAGGTGTACCACAGGCTCTATCTGTACATCCTTGGCTAGACAGCTTGCTAATTTCATGCCTTGTCTATAAGCATAAGCATATCATAAGCATGGTAGTGCGGTTCTATCTTTGATATTCTGATTTTGGTTTCATTACCTATATACCCAGTAGTAAGACTGATGAGTCCTATAGGAGCTGTAGTTTTATTTTTGAGGAACCTCCATACTTTATTCCAACACAGCTAGACTACTTTAAATTATTTCCAGAAGTATTTGAGAGTTCCTCCTTCTCTACATCTTTGCCAGCACCTGCCATTTTGGGGTGGTCTCTTTGATAGTAGCCATTCTTACTAGGGAAAGATGATAATTTACTGTGGTTGTAAATTGCATTTTCCTGATAATGAATCATGCTGAATTTTTATATACTTATTTGCGACTTTTATATCTGCTTTTGAGAAATGCCCAGTCAGATCATTTCCCCCATTTAAATTAAATATCACATACTTTGATATTGTTGATATTTTTAAGTTCTCTACATGCTATCACAGTTAATCCTTTACCATACAATAGTTTTTAAACTATTTTCTCCCGTTCTGTATGTAATTTCCTTATTCCGTTGATTATTTCCTTTGCTGCTTAGAAACTAATTAGTTTTATGTAATTCTATTGGTCAGTTTTTTTTTCTTTTGTTGCCATGTTTTTATATCCTTGTCCAAAACAAATTCTTGCCCAGTTCAATGTCATGGGGTGTTTTCTCCTTGTAATTTTATAGTTTCAGATCTTATATTTAAATTTTTAGTCGATTTTAAGCTGATGAGCTGTACATAGTAAGAGATAGAGACTATCTTCTTCCTCCTCTAAGGGGGCATCCATTTTCCTCAGCATCATTTATTAGAGGTAGTGAACTTTCTTATTGTGAGTTCTTGATTCATTTGTCAAAGTCATTTAGCTGTGACTGTATGGGTTTATTTTTGTGTTTTTTTCTTCTGCTTCGTTGGACTATATGTTGTATGTCAATGCCATACTGTTTTGTTTACTATAACTTTGCACTATATTTAAAAAGTGGAGTAGTATGTCTTTAGTTTTGTTCTTTTTTTGTTCAATATTGCTTTGGTGATTTGGAATTTTTGTGGTTTCATACAAACTTGAGGATTTCCTTTCTACTGCTACAGTGAAGGATGACATTGGTAGTTTAGAGTGTGCGCTATATGTATGTGGTGATAATTTCAGGTAGTAGGGACATTTTAAAAATAATCTTCCAATCATGAACAGCAGATATCTTCCTCTTTATTTGCATTCTTTTGATTTCTTTTTATAGTTTTCTTCAGTGAGATTATTCCATACTTAAATTTATTTCTGATATTTCTTTGGTAGCTATTGTAAATGTGATTTGTTTCTTAATTTCCTTTTCAGGTAGTTCCCTATTGACATATAGACATGCTACAGATTTTTGTATGAAGATTTTGCATCCTAAAAGTTTACTGAATTCATTTATTAATTCTAATAGTCTTAGTAAAGTATTAAATTTTTTCAATGCATATGATCACATCCTTCTTCAAATGGGCAACTGTACTTCTCCCTTTCCAACTTGGGTGTCCTCTGAGCACATTTCAGGTAGGAGAGGCTAATGCATCAATCAACAAAGTACTGACAGAACTTCAGGGACGGAGTGTCTAATTTGGCTCTTGTGTTGTGGATTTCAGCCCATAGTCAGCTGGTTTCGGGGCCGGCACATCATGGTGGAAGGGCATGGTGGGGCGAAGCTGCTCAGTTCACAGTGGCTGAAAAACAGAGCAGGGAACAGGGCTGGAGAGGAACAGGCTAGGAACCATGTATGGTGCCCACGTTCACCTTCATGACTTGCCCAAATACGGCCAGGAGCCACTCCATTCCTCTGCTGTGTTTCCTAACCCAGTGAAGCTGACATATCAGGATGAATGGCCACACTGAAGTGTGTTCAGCAGATGATGTGTATTAAATGCATTTTCAACTTATGATGATTATTTATTAGGATGTGACTCCCCTACAAGTCAAGAGGCTTCAGTACTATACTTAAACATTTTGTCTCTTCCCAACTGGGAATCCCAGTTGTACCTGGTGTTATTTTCTTAGGTGAAGACCTTAGAAGAATTCCTGGGCATAGTTTTCTCTGGTGAACCCTGGTGGGCAAATTTATACATACTGAGAGGAAATGAAATGGTAAGTCCTGGTGTCCTATCTGCTGAGTAGGTAACATATTATATTAAGCAGTGTCACCTTGGAGCCTGAAGATCAGTTTTTTGGGTATACCAGGCCAGTTTTGGCAGCCTGCCTTTTGACTATGCTGTGTGAAATCTTCCCCCAGATTGAAAACTTTCTCACCTAAAATCAGTTTTACCTTTTTGATCCACTTTCCTTGGGTCTCTTCTTGGTTTCCACCTAACCCAGCATCAACAATTTTCCAGGTGTCTTTCCCTTACTGCTTGCTTTGGGAAGTAATAGCGACACAGTTCCCCCTGGGTTTGTCAGAGAGAAGACTGGGCTTCTTCTCAATAACATAAGTGTTGTCCACAGCAGGTCTCGGACTCATAGTCCTCGGAATGTCCCATGGTCTCAACCCACTCTGTGCGGCAGGCATGAGGGAAGCGCTTAGTCTGCGTTTCTCCTCTTCTCTTTTCCCTCAAAGACCTGCACCGCAGCAGTGACCAGTTGCGGGGGAGGGTATTCACTACCTGACATTTCAAGTTTCTTAGTACTAGTATCACTGATGCACAAGGATTAACTCTTTTTAAATGACTAAATATATCCGTTCTCTGTGCTGCAATATTTCAGAATTATACAGGGGTATAGTGAAAGCTAGATTGACTTACTCAAAAGTCTTAGGTTAAAAGCTTATGCATACCGCTGTTTCTGGATAACTTTTTCAAGATACTGTCTTCCTCAAAGTCTTATTTGCTAACATCAAAATGAATATACTGGACAAAACTAAAGTAGATGGTACTTGGGCATTCTATGCTTAATTAGTGAATCAAGTATTAGTTATTGTTTTCCTCCTAAACATAGTTGTAACTGCACAGTCCCCCATAGCTCAGCACTCAGAACATGATCTCTCTTTCATGAGATTCTATATAAGAAAAAAATCCACATTATCTTTGAATAGCAGATCTCAATTATACTTCTAATACATTATGGTTTTTTTTAGTATATCTAGCGAAAGGTTAAGACATTTGCTGAATTAATTAATTAATTAATAATTAGTTAATATATTTGTAATATTTCTTAGTACTTGTTACCATTTTAAAAACATTAATTAGCCCTATTATTCTTCACAACAGAACTGAAGATAATAAATTTTGTTCCTGATGTATCAACTAGCACAATTTCCCCACAAGACACCCACATAAAACTCTGTGATTTAAAGTAATGAATATTTATTATTGCTCGCTGGATACAGAGTAGAAAAAGTGGAGGAAATTTGATCAATGAGTACTGTCACAGTTAGATGGGAGTAACAACTTCTGTTGTACTAGCACACAATATTATGGTATTTTAAAAGCTACAAGGATTTTTAGTGTTTCCACCACAAAAGAACAAAATGTTTGAGGCAATAGATATCTTTAAACATGGCCTCATGAGGTTTTGAATGGATGCCAAGGCATGTGTGGTTTACTTCAAAAGCTGTGAGAGAAACTGAACACTTTGTCAATATCTCTCTCATCTTAGATGATGAAGATATAGAACATTTCCAACATTGTAAAACGCTCTATTGGGCAGTTTTGTATAGAAGTTTCATTTGTCAGCAAACTCCCCACACCAGTGGAATTGGAATCGTGTGCAATAACAAGCCAGCTAAGCAAAAAAGCAGAGTTTGAAGATTGACTTATTTTGAGGAACTCCAGTATTTAATGGCAGCAAGAGACAGAATGAGACTAAAGACAAGGCACAGAAAAAGTGACTTGAAGGGTAGAAAAAAATTCAGTGTAGTGATATCAAAAGGTAGAAAAATACCTTCCGGATTCAACAATAGGTGGCATTTTCAGCAACTGTTTTAACAGAATGATGGAGAAGAAATCCAACTCATAAATGACTACATCAAAAAACCAACAAATAGTAGAGAAGTTAGGTGCAAAGGGAAGGAAAGCGGTAGAAGAAAATAGAGGATACTGAAGGATCTTGATATTTTTGTGGATTTTTAAAAGATGAAACAGCCATTAGGAAGAACATATGAAAGCCGAGATAGGTTTACAAAGACTTAGAAAGTAAAGTTTCAAAAGCCTTGGGAACCTTAGGTTTACGTGGGGGCTCACCTACCAGGTAAGTCACTTTCACCAGGATGTGTTTATGCTCCTGAAGGAGCAGTGTGTGGGGATGTAGGATAGATGGAGTCGGTTCCAGGGATTTGTGGCAGCGACATCAGAGGAGGGAACATGTTGGAGAGACAGCAGAATGGGTCAGGACCACTTTACGTGTGGGAGGACTAGAAAACAACAGACGGGAAGGGTAGGTGCTACACTGGAACCGTCTATGCACTCACGTATGTGTAGGATGAGAGGTCAGGGCCCAAAGAGAAACATTAGAGTCTCAGACTCTGAAATGGAGCGCAGCCAGATGCTCAGATTTCTGCAGATTGCTAAGGGAAGGTGATGAATGTTGCTGCAAAGAATTTGTGGCGACTGAGTTGAAGGGTAAATCACGTAAGTGTAATGTTAGTCTTGAGATAGCAAGGGTTGAGGTAGAAATGAAGACTAATAGTGTTCTAAAGCCCCCAGTGAAGGTTTGACAGGAGGATGGAGCTGCCAACGTGGCAAAACTTAATGAAACTCTATTCAAATGGGAAAGGTGAGGTCAGGAGTCAGTGAGTAGCCCGTTGTGAATTTTCCTTTTGTAAAATGATAATTGTGTTTTCTCCCAAAGATCATTTGATCTTATATGGTGCACTGCATACACTGGGCCTAATGAATGATATGTGCCTGAGAAAAAAAGTTTTCTGCCACTGTTTGTTGAAAATTGTCAAGTTGCTAGTGCTGAGACCAATTTAGTCAACAATGGGGATCCTCTGGGTAACATCTGGTGGTAGGTGGTGGATGAAAACTTGCTGTGATCCTGTATGTCTCTGGAACAACCAGAGACTCCAGCTGGGACCCTCTTCTCTCTGACCTCTTCACTGGTGAGTGAAATCAGTGTGCAATCAATGGGTCTAAGACACTTCGTTTATTTTGCTAGGCAAATGCTTGAGCAGTGCGACCCCACCATGATTTGAAGAAAACTAGTGATGTGTTGCTGCAGAAACTTCACCCGCCAGACTAGGTTGCCAGAGTTCATGACTCACAAGGAATCCGAAGGAGAAAGCATATGCCTCAGCATCTGGGAAGCCACATTTCTAATGTGAGCTCATGTCTCAAGGAAACTGATCAAGTTTAAAACCATGCAGACAGCCTTTTATAAAGTGAACTGAATCTTGTCAGCAGGGACAAATCAGCAGGGAGATAGCCTTGAAAAAGCTGTGCCTGGCATAAACCAGAACTCTAATGTACTGGAAACTTTGCTAATATAAAGAATGGAAGACGGGCGTGCATAGGGAGATAGGAAATTTGAAAATTGAAGATTTTACTGCAAGTCAGAAATATGGCCCCGTGGTTTTTATTGGGCCATAAGCAAGATCTGTTTGCATTTTTCTAATGCAGTAGGCAGTGTCGTAAAGAATTCCCTCATGGTTCCACAGCTCTTAAAGTCAGATCTTCTATCTGTGTAAGTCACCCCTACTGTATAAACTTGACATGCTTAATTGTCCACAGAACGCATTTATGATGAGTGGGCTAATTAGATATTTGTTGGCTCTTACCACAAAGTTATTACTTTAAATCATGAAATCAGATGGGGATCTACTTTCCCAAATCACGAAGACTGACTGGCCAGAACACTTCTGTAAAAGCACTTAACCCAGGATTTTACATCTCATAAAACTAATTCCAGACACATTTTCAAAATTTTATTTACTGCAAGATTAGTATCTGTTGTTGTAAGAGCTATTTAGCCCAATAGATTGTTGGCTTGCACAGCAAGAAGAAAGGAAATATATAGAAAGGAACACTTTATAACTATACATTTCTTCTGAAGTTTTGTAGGAGTATTTTTTATGCTTGGCACAGTGGAGCTAGAAAAATAATTGAGGTAATTTTATTCTGTATTCCAGGAAAATCTAGTAAATTGCCTCCCGATTATAGAGATTTTTGGAAATGTTTACTTCATGTGTTAGTTAGTTAATTTAGTAATACAAATAAAATGACAAACAGGTCTAACAGATAACTCCAGGTACAGAGATTTACATAGAGAGCCTGGAAGTAAAAAGCAAAAGATGCAGTCATTGAGAAGACTCCAAAGTGTAACAACTTTGGAGGGGGTGTGAGAGAAAAGAATGAACCCAGGCAGAAAAGTAAGAGATCAGAGAACAAAGAGCAGACTCACTTTGCCTGCTTGCTCACACGGGTTACATCTGTGCTGTCTAACCCACACAAGAAAGGGACTTCTGCTTGGCCTTCTGGATGGAACTGGGCATGAGGGGAGAAGGGGAGAGAAAAAAGAATTTGCCACAGTTGGTGTCACAGAGAGAAGCAGGAGGAAGTCAGGGGAGGAAGGATACAGATGTACCTCCCTGCGTTACAGACCAACAGTAAGTCAAATCTATCAGTGACATAAATGCCTCTCAGCAAATTCAACTTTTTTCCCTAAGCTCTCCCCTTCTCTTTGTTTAGAGTAGACCTCACTGGGCCAACTGTGTTTCTCTGAAATGAGTTAAACACTGTTAAAAGATGTTGTAAAAAACTAAACAAAGTTGTGAAAATTCTTGTGGAATAGCATTGTTAATTAGACAATTACAGTACTTCTTATCACTAACTGAAGAACTAATATTTGAGATCTGTAGAATGCATTTTTTGCTGAAATAATATTTTCAAGAAAGCTTGATTTTATATTGCAGGTTACATTGTAGTCCCTGTTGAATAGGTGTATATTTCTGCCTACTGAATGAAAAGAGCTAGAACAATGCAGTTATAGGGATGGATATATGTGACCTTGCATATTATTTTTCATTTCTTTCCAGAAAAATTGTTATCTAAATCATACTTTCCTAGTGACTGTTTCCAGGTTTTAAAGTAGCATTTCACAAGTCCGATTTTCACAGCTTTGGCAGTGCCCTATTGCAGTCAAGGTTCTTGTTCTGAGGCTGGCTGCTGACCAGCAAGCAGAGTGACCTTAGCCTCACGCCCACTGCCCCCCTAGGAGTGATCACCTTCACCCACTCAGGTCTGATTGTCGGCAATAGCTTGGATGTTGAATGTTCCCTGAGGGCGCAGGTGTTAAAGCCTCTGCTCCCTGGTGGCTCTCTTTGGAGGTCATGAAACCTGGAGGAGGTGCGGCGTGCGGGGAATCTTTAGAGTTTGGGAGATGTGTGCCTCACCCTGTTTTAGTTCACGATTTCAGTGGGTATTATTTGTTTTGTAGCTACGTTGGAATTAGCATCAGCTGAACCTGTTTTAACCTGACAGTCGTACTCTATGAGTAATGCAAAATAGATTAGGCTGGCTCTAATTCTCTTTGTATCATTCTGTTAGTCAGCTTTCCATCATCCCAAGGAAATATCCAAAACAATTAACTTATAAAGTAGAAATGTTTATTCTGACACAGGTTTGGAGCTCCAGTCTAAATTTGGGCAGAGACATTGTGTGCCTGCCTCTGGTATGCATGCTGGATGGCAATACCAGGGGCAGCCAGCAGTAGGAACTGCTAACTCATGGTCAGGAAGCAAAGGAGGAGGAGGAGGAGGAAGAAGAAGGGGCTGGGGGAGGCCACAGTCTTATTTAATGGCATCCTCCAAACACAGCAACACTCTCCTCTCAGCCCTGCCTCCTGAAGGTTCCTTTACCTGCCAGTAGAACTCCCACAGGGGTAAGCCTTAAACATATGGGCTTGGGGGGCATTTAACAGCCAAACTAAAACAAAAACAACATCAACAAACAAAACAAAACCCAGCCAAACTATTACTGACACACAGTGTGAAAAGCTAAATAAGCCACAGTAAACTGCTCCTAGACTTCGTTATTTCAGAGAGCTTCTGTTTTCTCAGCGGTCCTGTACTGCCTTACTTTCCCCCGTTATTCCCCCTCTACAGAACCTTGGGGACTGTGGAGGTGAATGCACAGAAGAAAACCTGCTGAAAGGAAGTGAGGCGATGGCTCTTGGACTGAGTGGACTGGATGGTAACACTGTGCAGCAGGTTTTCCGCATGTCAGTGGAACTCCTGTGTCACCCAGTATACACTGAGATGGGGAATCACATTGCCCGCTTTCTTGGAAGCAGTCCATGATGTTATCTTACAAAAGGCAAAACACCCGGTTGAAAAAAATTTCTCCCAATCATCTCCAAATATCAGTACAGGGGAAAATGATAATAACAAATATTTACTAAATATGTACCAAGTGCCAAAGGCTATCCTAGATTTTGAGCATATGCCAATAAAGAAAACAAAGAAATCACTTATCTTTGTAGCACACAAAAAGCAATTGGTATAAATTAGCTCCAGCTTTTGGTATATCAGTTTATTTTGATTTACTGTGTTATTAGTCATTTTTGTATCATATCTTAGCATACCTTCCTGGAAATTTTAATAAGAAATGTAGAAGACAGATACTTGTTTGGTTAGACAATTGCTGTTTTCATCCAGTTCTCAGATCCTGTCCTAATCATTTTGTTTCATGTAGTTTTCCTTCACTGCTGGAAAAAAAAAATTCACAGCACTACAGTGTTTCTGCTTCTTCCCTTTCTTTCCACTTATGAACACAATTACATAATGCCTTAAGATTTGAGAATTTGTACTACCACTTAGTCCCAGAAAAAAAAATAGAAAACATGTAGAAGTATTAAAATTTTTAAAAATTCCATATACTCCCAAGTACTGCTTTATAGTTCTGTATTACCATGTTGAGACATAAATTGAAACCATTTTGAACTTATGCTCTAAAGATTGAAACTACTTTGAACCTGTGCTCTTAGATTTTATTGTTGAGCTTGGAAATAGCCTATACTTTGCCAACACCTGACCTCCACTAACTTGTACATCATGTTTGAGTCCCAAACCTCTCATTTAAATCACCTATCTTTGAAACCAACTGTGCAGATATCAACGCACTTAATAATTTGAACATTGATTCTTGCCTGAATATGTGTATCTATTAAATGTTAATACATATATATTTAAAAATTTTAATTTTGGGTTGAAATGTGTTATTATATTTTTTAAAATGCTTTTTCTGTAATTGTATGTTAACATGCTTTGTATAAAGTTTGTACCAAAAAACAAATCTTTTTTGTTTTCTTTGTGGGACCTGTTTCTGCATCACTGTATTGCTTTATTTATCCCCTGACTGATTATCAAGTGTTTAGAAATGAGAAGGATGGAACTTGATGGAGTTTCTGAAACGGGGAATCTCACAGTAGGACCTGCTGACTTGATTGTGTTGTCACCATGGAAACGCTCATAGGTCAGTGCAGCCAGGTAATGAGATGGCTTAGTTCAATTAGGGTTTAAAATTTTCTTCTACTATGGCATATGAAATTCACAAAAGCATTTGTCTAAAAATAGGCCACCTCTCCTATGAGGGGCTCCTAAGCTATTCCGTGTTTAGTAGAATACAGGCACAAAGGTCAGTGAGCACATCTGTCTCTGAGCTCTTCCATTCACTTTGTCCTTGAAAAAGAAATAAGCAAAATGCTTAGATAGGCCTCTGAAACAAATAATGGATTTGTAAGTTCTGATTAAATATGATTTGGGAAATAAGTTGAGACACTTATACATAGTACATTTGGTCTTCTCTTATTGTTTGCAGGAAGGCTGGCTCTAAAGAGACCTGTGTCGTTTTGGGTTGCAGTTATGAAGATGCCACCCACGTGTGACACATGTCTGAAAGGAAGCGGCTCACGCTCCTAGTTCAGTTTCTACTCCCATTTTCTACCTACCTCAAGACATTCTTTTTGAAATAGACACACAAAAAATTGTGCCTATGTATTAGGTGTCACGTGATGTTTTGATGTACGTATAATTTGTGTAATATTCAAATAGTGGAAAATATATTCTCATCTATTCCATGCTTGAGACTCACTTCCAGTCCCCTTTCTTTTTCCCTTTAGCAGTGCAAAGTGGACCTTCTACTGAAATGTAAACTAGAGACTATTAGGCAAACATTCCAGCCACTACACCTGTAAGCATCTGCATCCATTTTACCTTCTTATGGGTGATTTTCACATCGCCTTTCTGTCCTGGTAGTCAGGCTTACGGGAAACCCTGTAAACCTATAGAAGGTCATGCTTTAAATCAGCAGAACACCACTGTCATCCAGCACTTCCCTCTGACAGAGACACCAGACCTAACAATGACCCCTGAGAAACTTAAATTTTCCCATCTGCCTTAGCAGGACCCCCACTCCCATGCTTAGACTAGTCTATAAAAGCATGGTTTCTTGCTTTGTTCAGGGCCAATGGTTTTCTCACCCTTGGCCAGGCTGTACCCAGCCTGAAATAAAGATATCACTGTTTGCTTCAATCCTGCCTGTCCTGGTGGTCTTGGTCACTACTCAGGGTCTAACCTAGATTTTATCCTGGGTTTTCAATCTGCCCTTCTACCCCATCTATGTTGGTTCTTTTTCCTAGCAAAGATATCTGTACAAACTTCTCATATCTCAAAAGCACCAAAAGAACATAGTCCACCATAACAGAATATGTGTTCTTGGTTTTCAACATATTTTGACCCTTACCTTCAGAACCAAACCTCTTTGTAAGGGTGTTTTATTTTCTTGCTTCTTTTTGACTGGAACTTTCACAAGATGAATGCGTTCAGTGTTGAAAGGTGTATCAGAAGTATTACTTGTGAATGCCTTGGGGACAAGGACATCTCTTACTCAATACTGTGTCACCAAATCTCAGTCTAATATCTGGTGCATAACAAATGCCTCCTTAAGTATAGTGAATGATTTCACTAAAAGAAATTTCTGTACAGTGAAGAAGGAAACAGATTTCACTAAGTCAAGTCTACACGGCAGACTTGCCTTTATCATCGCCTCCCTGTGTATCACATTCTTCTAGGAGCTCTTTGGCAATGTCCTGCCCTAAACCTTGTTTGTTAATTTTATCAGATTCTCAGCTCAATAATACTTATTACTTCATCACCATATACTGCCTTCAAATTTGGTGGGTGGGCTCTCCCTGTTTATTTTTTAATTAAACTTTATGTTTTGAGATTAATAGAGCTTTTTTTGTTGATGTAAGAGCTGATATACAGGACATTATACAGAATATTTTGGTGAAGAATGTATCATGCACCCAGTTTCTCCCAATAGTAAACTTTCTAAGACTATATTACCATAGCACCACCAGGAGGCTGACGCTGGCAAACATTCCCATCAGTACAATGGCCGGTCATGGCGTGCCTGTACTCACAACTCATCCCAAACCCTACTTCCGCCCTGACAACAAAGCAGTTGCTAATCTCTTCTCCATGTCTAAAACATTATCATTGCAAGAATATTGTGTAAAAGGAATCTCATTGTATGTGAATTTGTTGAATTCCTTTTCTTTTATTTATTTATTTTTTTTTCTATTGCTAATTTGGGTTTTGTTTTTGCTTTCCACAGCCATTATTCCCCGGAATGTAATCTAGGTTGTTCATTCCTCCATTGAAGGAAATCTGGGTTCTTTCCATCCAGAGGCTGTTAAGAATAAAATCTCTTCCCCAAAGAGTTAAAGATATTATACCACAGCGTTGTATTCATATCCGTGTTTATAACAGTGTAATTCATAATAGCTAAATATTGGAAGTGGCTTACGTGGTCATCAACAGGTGAATGGATAAAGAAAATGTGGTATTTACACATAACGGAGTTCTGCTCTGTCACGAAGAAAGATAAACTTGATTCATCTGTAGGAAAATGGATGCACTTGAGACAATAACGTTAAGTGAAATAACTCAGACACATACACTTAAATATTGTATGGTTTCTCATATGCAAAGCTTAGTATAAACAAAAAGTACAAAATAAAAGACAGGTAATAGGACAAAAGAGAAAGAAAAAAAGACATTGTAATCCAGTGCACACAATGCTCTAAAAGTTTGCCTGACTTGGTACAGTTGTCTTACATGTTTCATATGTTCTTTGGCCTAGGAGTCTCATTTTCATTCTGTATGAACGATAATTAACTTTTTCAGGTCTGACAAGATAAATAAAAGAATCTGATACTGGAAAAATACAAAGGGGTGAGCAGAGGAGGGAAAAAGAAGGGGACTGAGATGTGATCTATGCCGCCAGCTCCCTACAGTGACTGTGATCACTGTGCACTGAAAATATGGGCTAGTAAAAGTGAATAAAATAAAATAAAATTTAATATGAAACAGAAAAGGGCGAAGTTCCCATAAAAACACACAAATAGATAATTTTCCTGAGGCTAAACTTACCAGTTTTTTCTTTTGTTGATCATGATTTCATATTAAAACTATATGTTATTTTTGCTGAGTTCAAAGGATTCCCAATTTTTAAGGATAAACAATCTTATATTCTTCCACTTTATATTTAGGTGTATAATACATTTTGAGTTAATTTTTATAAGGTATGATACTTGGGTCAGGGATTTTTTTTGCTTGTAGAAATTAAATTGATTAAACACTTTCTATTGGGAAAATATACATTTTTCATGGAATTACCTCTGAATTTTTGTCAAAATCAGTTACTATGTTTGTATGGGTTCGTTTCTTGATCTCAATAGGAAGTTCCACTTACCTGTGTTTCTGTCCCTGTATCCATACCATGCTCTCTTGTTTGCTGTTGTGATCAATGGGGTCTCAGAGTCAGATACAATGGTTGGTCCTGCTTTATTCTCCATTTTAAAATTATTTTCTGTATTCTGGTAGATTTACTATTCCATATAATTTTTAAAATAATCACACACACACACACACACACACACTCAAAATTGTGGTATTTTGATTGGAATTATCCCCAGCCTCCACCTCAAATTAGAGAAAGCTGCCTGTTCACCAGCTCTAATCTTCTATCCCTGTGTCTCTCACTTGATGTATTAAACCAGTGTTTCGTGGGATTTTTTCCCCACTACTCACTGTTCTTAACAATTGCTTCTACCCAGTGGCTTCAGTTTAGGTGGATGAGCCAGGGACTACAGAACCTGTAATACTTCCATCCCTCACTCTTTTCTCCTCTGGATATCACAGCTGGATTCATCTTGTCACACATCAAATTCAACTTACTTTGCCAGATGACCCCTCTTTCAAAGTTGCTGTGATTTACTCATTTATTTCTTCAATCAAGAAATCTGGAATTTAGTATATCGTTTTCATCTGCTACAAATAAAGGATTGCAAAGACTCCTATGCTCACTTCCAAAAAGGCTTCACATGTGTGCTCTCTTCTTCCTCAATGCTAGTACTTCACGGTTTTCTTCTCGACTTACATGCAGCAGTAGAACCCCAGTGGTTTTTATGCATCTAGACAGTTTTTAATGATGAATGCAAGAGCTCTGGCAAGACAGATGAAATCGCTGCCATGCCTTTTACCAATAGATGACCTTGTATAAGTGACTTAACTCTGTAAGATTTAATTTTTTCAATAAAGTGGGGATAAATATACTTTCTTCTTTAAATTACTTGAAAGAGCTAATGAGGATATTAAAGAAACAATTTAATACAGTTCCAAAAATGTATCACAAGTTCATTACCACTGCCTGGGATGATGTTATCATTTTTCTCAGCTTGACAAACTAGGCCTTTTCTTTCTCTCCTTGCCCCTTGTCATCCATTTCCTTCCAGCATTTACTCTAGAAAACTTACAACTGTAAATCCTTTTCCTGACCATGAGAAATAGCTGTACATAGCCTCTTGCTAGCTTATAGTCCAGGAAATATCTTTCTCCAGTAGTTGGGAGCCATTGCCTTGAAATGTGAACACTGGAAATAATAACCCTATTCTCAGGCTCTGAGAGAGGGGGGGACGCTGACTTCCCTGAGCATGCTGATTAGCAAACACAAACATCCTAATCATGGGAAAAAAAAAAACAAACATGCATCTACTAGAAAATAAGCTCAGTGTGTAGGCACTTTCCATGGGCCAACCTTCACCTGGACTTCTACCAATAACTTTTCACTGGATGAAAAAGTGCTTTGTCGCCTCACGTGTTATTGCAGATTAATTGTCTTCAGTGTTTCTTTCTACCGCAAAATGTTCGGTGAAGTCTTTATGCTTGCAGTTTTTATTATGAGACTAAAAACGATTAACCACAGTGAACAGGATCATTGCTTTCCAACTCTTACATTGTATCCTTTAGTGAAAGACTTTCACAACTCAAAATCTTTTTTTTTTTTTTGCATTTTCAGTCACAAAATCACTTAATGAATATTCACTACCTTCATGATAAATTTAAGGTCCTTGACTAGTAAATAAAGTGTTTCAAAACATGCACCTGTACCCTTTGAAGCTGAAGGCTACATTATAATATCATGCTGCATTTGAGCATTAAAGTTATATATGGGTGGCAGAATTGACACGGGTTTCTGTGTGTAGTTGGAGTTTGTGAAGGAGATGATGAGAAACATTGTCTTAGATAAACAGGATTCTATCGGCTGGAAAAGACACAGAGCTAAAGCAGAGAAAGAGATAGAGAGAAATAAAACTTGTTTGTCATAGATCAAGTGAAAAGCTTCTTTCTGAACTAAGCCAGCATCTATAACCTGCAGCCCACAGATCCCCACAGAATCTCACAGTTTGGAAGGTCAGAATGCTCCCCCTGACGTCAAGTGAAACAAAAATTTTTGAGAGAGGACTCATCACTTAAAATCATTCCAGCTTCAGATATGCCTTTGGGAGTAGAATGACATTATTATCCATCCCAATGTTTGGGACACTTAATGAAACTGAAAAGTTGAATCAAAATTAAATTTACATGTGAGGAAATCACTTCCTTCTTCAAAGCATGAAATAAAAACTCTCAAAAAAAAAAAGAAATAAAAACTCTCATCTTTTAGTACATATTACAAAGGAAATACATAAAAATGTAAATGTGGGCATATTATATGCATGGACCTTTAAGATTTCATACAATAAATCTTTTGGTGGTGTCAGGGTTGTGTCTGTGTTAAATGGCTCTCTGAGGGTAAACAAGTCCTTGACAGAGATTCTTTGCAGGGTTAAACTTTAGTTAGGACCCTGAAACTTCACATAAGCCCATCTGTGCTCTTCCTTGTAGGATCCTATTTTAGCAAGAACCCCCTCTTGATAACCTGAGCACCTACCTCTCTACCATCTGCAAGTGACATCTGATCAGCCCTGCCTGTATTTTGCAAGAATCTTCTTAGATCAGCCTATTCATAGCCCCCCTGCCCAGAATGTTTTTTCTTGGTAATTTTCCACTCATTGACCCTCTTCCTTCTCCCTCAGTACAAATCCATATTTTTCCTTGTAGTGCTTGGATTTGAGTCCAATATTGCAGTGGGGCTCATGCCTGTTGCCTTGGTCCACAATAAAGTTCACCTTATCATGCTTTAACACACATCATGGAACAGTATTTCTTCTTTAATATCCTCACAGAAGAAATCTGTGTGCTGTTGGTATCATAGCTTTTTTTACTGACATGAAATATTTAGGAATACATAAACTGTTGCCCAAATAATTACAGTATCTCTCTTTTTATGGGCTGAAACTCATTTTTTGTGGTATTGGGTATTGAACTCAGGGCTTTGCACATGGTAAGAAAATGCACAATCACTGAGCCACATCACAGCCCCTCAGTGGCATAACCACTGAGCCACATCCCAGCAAAACTTGAATCTTTTCCATGATTGTGAGTGCCTAGTTAGACTTAAAGAAAAGACACAGGGGCCCTGGAATGGAGATGACTGTGAAAAATAGATGTACAGAAGGGGTGCAGACTGGGCACCTGAGGCTGCAGGTGCAGGAAAAGCATGTTACAGTCATGGATCCTATGGTAGTTTCTCAGTGCTCCTGTAATAAGGAATGAACTGCCTGGTTTAAAACAAAAGAAATCCATTCTCTTATGGTGTCAGCAATGTCAGTATGGCTGGTTCCTGGTCAGAGTTTTAAGGGCAAACCTCTTCCACACTTTCCTCCTAGCTTCTGAAGACACCAGGTAAACCTGAGTGTCCTTTGCTTATAGATGCCTCTCCCAATCTCTGTCACCATAGTCACATGTCATGTGCCCTGTGTTTTCAGTGACCTTTTTCCTTCCACGCCTCGTCCCTTGTCTTGAAAGGCTAGCAGTCCTAGGGAATAAAGGACCACCAGCTCCAACAGGAATGCCACTAATTATATCTGAAACACTAATAATATTTCTATTATTATTGCAGCACTAGGGATTGAACCCAGGCCCTTTGTACCAAGCTAGATGCCAGGCTTTTTTACATTTTTTATCTTGAGACAGGATCTCACTCAGTTGCTAAATTTCTCAGACTCCTCTCAAACATATGATCTTCGTGTGTCAGCCACCCTGAGGGCTGAAATTGTACGTGTCCACTCCTATGACCAGTGCCATCTATTGTACCTAAGGAAGTGATGGAGACCACTATGAAGCAGCCCTAAACAGGACTTAAATTAGCCAACTGACTTTTCATGTTTACTTGTTAGTCTTCCAAGGCCTAGGCTCCTTCTCTGAAGATCGGCAGTAGACTCATTGTAAGTGAACTTCTATGTGTCACTAATCCCTACTAAGGCCTGAAATGGCAAAGAAAGCCAGAAAGCCTCAAAGGAGAAGACAAGATCACAGCTAAGGACACTTGGATCTGATCTCAGCTAGATAAAGACTATAGCCGTAGGCACCTCACTGTTGGTGGATTAATTTAATACCTTACTTGAAGAAGTCCTTGAGTGGCTCTTCCCTTTTTGAGTACTCCTCTCCCTTCTTCTGATAACTAAATAAATATAGGCCACCCAGAGAAGGTCTTGGTCTTAGTCCTGAGAGAATCTCAAATTCTGTGAGAGGGCTTTGATCCTCCTGGAGTCCTGAAATCATTCCATTTGCCTCTTTTTATTTAGACTTTGCTGTATACTCATTCAGAAGCTTGTGGACCTGATCAGCCTGCAATAACTAAGGGATATTATTAACCCCATAAGAAGAACTCTTTCTTAAATGAAGAGGCTATTTCTAGTTTTGTTTTTTAATTTTTATTTTAGGTCATTCTTAAAAAATCTACTTTGTACCTACATCTCTTGGTTCTTAAATCTTATATTTTCCATTTTCATTTTTGTACCCTCTTTCCCTACAGGCATCGTAGGATCAAGAACAAACAATAACACAAAGTCATTGAATAAAAGATATTTTAGAATGTTTTCTCTTTTTCTTTTTAGTCATTATTGAAAGATTAAAACACAGGTCTAGATACTGACTGCGAAAGATGATCATATTGCCCTTACCTGTAGAGATCACCTGAGTGCTGGCCAACCCTCCTTTCATCAGTACTGTAGCATGTTTTGTATCTTCATTATATTCAGCTCTTTTGCTTTGGAGACAGATTCTTTCCTAATTCGTATGTTTGCCTCTTTGGTTTTGGAAATCCATTTTACACATGAAGCCGGAATCTAGTTTGCTATGTCTGAGGCGCTTTCCATCCACACCGTCGTGCCACATTCCAGTGACAGGAATTATGTTGGCTGTCGTTCAGAACTCCATCCCTGGCTCCTGCTCCTCTGGTTTGCTTGGATTTCATGACCTCCATATGAACATGTAGAGACAGGTGCTGAAAGATGCTTAGGGAGAACAACACTCTTTGCTTGTTTGAAAAACCTTTTATTGTTTTTGGTACTGGGAATCAAACTCATTACCTTGCACTTGCTAGGCAGAGGCTGTGCCACTGAGCTATATCCCCAGCCCAGGAAAAAAACATTTTTATTGCAGTGACACAACCACTATGTTTTATTTTCAGGGGGATATTGCAAATGAAGTCACATTCTTTCCTCTGTGTGTGTATAGGTTGCAAACAGGGTCCCTTGGTGGTAATCCATTATATTTCAGCTAGTGAAAATAGCTCTGTTTCTAGCAAGACATTAATAACCTCATCCTTTCCTGTTTGCATAGTCAGTATGAGTAGGAAAAGATTACATTGAGAATGACCAGCTCGCTGCATCTTTTTCCTTTATAATTGTTTTTCCATAAGAGTACAGAGATGCATTAATCCTCTGATACTATAAAGTAAATAAATAGTTCACTTGGTAGGAAGATAAAATTTCTCAAGAGAAATAATAAATTCAATTAAATGTGCTTCAAAAGAGTAATTCCCAAAAGATATTTAAATTAAGTGTGTTGGAAATTATTTTTATAAGCATAGATTTAAAAACAAAGTTAAAGGTAATGAAAGATAAGATTTCTAGGGCTCAGAAGGAAAAGGACCATAAAGTCATGAGTGTCAAGCTGTTATGGCAGGATAAAGTGCTTTCTACTGAAGGCAGCTCTGGGCCAATATTTGGAAAATATTTTGACAAAGTGCAAGGTGAAGTTACATAGTTATTATGGTGACAGGAATAAAAGATGCCTCTGAATCTGAAAAAAAAAATGATTTTCATTTAGCCTAGGTAAATACAAAGAAAGTATTCCAATGATCTCAAATAAAATTATATTCTAATGTTATTTGACTTAAAGAAAATAGTCACATTTGTTTGTACAATTTCTCCACACTGCAGTTCTAAACTTGTTGAACAATTGTGAGTGAATCCTTTGGCAGTGCAGCAGAAAGTCACAGTCCAAGATGAAAGAGCTCAGGATTCTGACATTTTAATTTTTTCTCCATTGTAATTTGGCAGCAAGCTTCAGACGATCTCTAATGTTCACATATTGCTACACATTTTAAGTGTGTAGAAAGTTATATGAAGCATAACAAGAGGATTAATAAACGCTCAGTGGCTTTGTATAAAGCATAAGTGTGCCATTAACAAAAGGAGTCACTGTCACTACTGGAATATTTTGTATCTTTTGCTAAACCAGATCTTTCCAGTATAGTTGCATGGCTCATTTTTTTTCAATCAAAAAATTATCCAATATATTTTCTATTTCAAATGCATGCTGGAAAACTAATATAAAGCGTCTATTCTGGCTTCTTAACAACCACTTCTCTGCTCTTCTGATACACTTTTATCTACATTTAAGAAGCGTTATTCATTTCTATTTGCACACTTTTTATAAGAAATGATTATTTGAATAATAGTGTCAAAAGTCACACAGTAGCTGCAGCTCAACCACACACTTCTAAATGTTTTTTAGATTCTAAGAATTGTTTTTAAAAATCTATGACCATTTAGGCCTTTAGAGCTTAGTCCATTAAATTATATCTTAGGAAAAAGAAATTAGCTAGGAGAGGTGGTGCATGCCTATAATCCCAGCATTCAAGAGGCTGAGGCAGGAGGATCACTGCAAGTTAGAGATCAACCTGGGCTATAAAATGAATTTAAGCCCAGCTTGAACTACATATAATGACCTTTTCTCAAAAACATTAATTAATTAATCGTAAAAAAATTAAAAGAAGAAAATTCACAATAACTATGCATGGGAAATATCTAATTTTTAAATAAAAGGTAAGCTATTTCACTAAATATGCGCATTACATAATTGATAGTCATTTATTTCCTAAATTTTAAAATTATACTTTTAAAACATAATGATTATCTTTCAATCAACCTGCAGTTTTCCTTTGTTTAATTTTATTGATTACCCCTAAGTCTTTGGCTAACACTGTAGCCTTTTGGTAAGTTTATGAAAGCCAGCTCTTCACAAAAGGAAGAACAAAGCACCAATGTAAACAGGACAGGTCTAGCCTGTATCTCGCAGGAGGAACAGCTAGGCAGTAACTTTAACACAGGATCTGCAACAGAATCAAAAAACAGTGGAACAGAATAAAAAAAGTCACTGAAACAGTGCAACAGAGATGAGAAAATGAAGAAATGCAACAGATATGAAAAATAGGGCAAGATGAGAGATTGCTTTGGCAGGTCGAAAAGGTGAAAGTAAACTTACCACCCTCTGCTGGTTACGGGGGCAGTAAGTGGAGTCCAGTGGACCATACGTGGTCACACAGTGCCGCCTTCGCAATGCCAGCCCCTCTTTCTCCTGTCCCTCGCCACAGCTGTTCCAGACTACAGCACCAGGGGCGCCCTGTGCAAACGGGAGAGAGGAGCACTCTATCTGCAGAGTTTCGTTCCCTCTGAAGTATCAATTCAGCATGCTGCTGATTGGGGAGGTGGGGGCAGAGTAAACATGGGGCAAGTGGTAACATTTCCAAAAATTTCACCAAGTGTTCTCCTTGCAGAAAAACTCAAGTAACTTTGTCAAGTGGCCTTATGTGGTCAATCACAGCACAGGCTCTAGTAATCTTCAATGAGGATAAAATATTTTTCAGTCTTCGAGCTGCAACCACTCTGAGACTTCCCAGAGTCACGTGTTATGTGGAGATCATATTCATTATTCATAAGTAAGTCACTGGGCAGTTGGGGGGTGTGGTGCGATATGCATTCCTATGCATATTCAAGTAATAATAGAATTAAATATCACACTCCCACAATGTCTACCTTGTCAGGCTTTGTGTTAGACTCTAACGGGAAGAATATAAAAGCAGAGGGGCCTATTTACTATATTATTGCAAGAAACAACCTAATGTTTAAAGACAGATACATATTTGAGTCAAATTACAGTGGAAATCAGGGGAATAATAAACACAAAGTTTACTGTGGGAATCAGGTGGACATAGGGTATGAGCAGCATAAGGGCACTTTGGTGTGTTAATGTTCTCTTCCTTAAACTGTGTCCACTGAGTATTCACTGTACTCTCCATAACTTATACAGCTTATACATTTATTTAGATGTAGAAATATTTCGTATTTAAAAGAACATTTTATAAGACCCAACAGAGAAGCAGATCACTAAGATACAATAGATAGCTCAGAAAGGGACCCACACAGACATACTTGTTTGTTTGTTAAGAAATAAGGATAGTGAACGGACAAAAGGTAGTCCTTTCACCAAATGGTGCTAGAAAAACTGAAAATAGCCACATTTTGAGAAAGAATTTAGACACAGACTTTACATCTTGCACAAGATTTAACTCGAGAAATCACAGACCTATATGTAAAATGCAAACCTATAAAAACCCTTGAAGATAATACATCGGAGAAAAGTCAAATAAGTTTTAGCTTAGTAATGGATTTTTTAATATACTATGCAAAAGAATAAGTTGGACTTCATTAAAACAAAACACTACTGATGATATCGACAAGAGGGCAGATGAAGAAGACATAGGCATTCCTTCTTACACAGAGACACTTAGCTGAAAACACTGGATCTTCGTATACCTAAATACTTGTGTGATAAGCCTAGAATCCAGGTAAAAAATACAGTACACGTGCCACTGTTAGACCCAGAAATCATTCCAGAGGAAAAGGTGCAGAAAGCTGTGGTATTTTGCATTCCCATTTGGGCTACTCCACCTTTGTGATATAGCATGGAGTAATCGTGATAAGACCCTCCACATGGAGCTCCCCACTGGGATAGAACTACAGGAGTAGATGAGCTTCCAACATTCAGGCATGGCTGGTGCTACTCAAGGGGCTGATTGTTACTGCACCTGTTTCGCAGCACTGATGAACCAGGGGAGAGTTTGGAAGCTGCTGGAAAGCAGACAAGCGCCATTAAAGGCTGATTTGGGGTTACACAGCCAAATGCCGGGGAGCCAGCGATCTGAACTGGTTTCAGCAATGGATGCACCTTGAGACCATAACGTTCAGTAAGATAAATTAGACACGCGAGCTTAAATATAGCATGGTTTCACCTCTAGGAGAAACACAAAGTAAATAAATTAAGTGGCAAAATAAAAGATGGATATTAGGAAATAGGGCAATAGAACTTTTGTAAAACGGAGGGTGACTGAGAGATGAGAGGAGAGGGTAAGTAGGGGGAAGAGGATGAAAGAATTAAGATGTGTTACATAAAATATAATCATATCGGCATAAATCCACATATCACATATAATCATGTACATCACATATTATAAGTTATATTATGTCATATATATCATATTTATCATATGTAAAATAATAGGAAAGCATGACTGAATCAAAGGAATAAAGTCCAATCATAGAGACTAAGTCAGTACAAATTTGTGGACTGACTGAGAAGCAGTTAACATGCCTATCTTGGAAACATGCGATGAGTTCCAGGCATGATGGGGCAGAGCTATAATTACAACTACTTTGGAGGGTGAGGCTCGAGAACTACAAATTCAAGACCAACCTGGATAACTTAGTCCCTGTCTCAAAATATTAAAATAGAAGGCTAGACAGGTAGCTCAATGCAAAGTCCTTGGTTCAATCCCAGTACCCATCCTAGATACATATAAATTCAGTGATCTAAAATAGAACACAGTCAACTACAGGAGAGTCAGGGAAATATCGCATGGAGTAATGTGAATATTAACCTGAAGATGGAAACTATAAAAAAGACCAAAGAAAACCTACACTTGAAGGATACAATTAGTGAACTGAAATATGTGTTAGACTAGTCCAACAGCAGGCTTGGTCAAACGTGAAGACACACTATGTGAAATTATTGAGTTACATGTACAAAAAGGAAGGTATGTAAACAAGGAGAACCCAAGGGACTTATGGGACTCAAAACACTGATACTGCAGGAGAACAGAGAAATCAGAAGGGGGCTTATATCAATAAAAAATAGCCGGAAGTTATCAAGTTTGAGAGGAAACATGGCCCACAGGTAGAAGTACCTCGAAGAAATCTAGTTAGAACACACTGGGACACACAGAGACATTATAATCAAACTGTGCAAAAGAAGACAAAGAGAATTTTAAAGCCCCCAGGGAAAAACAATTCATCTTTAAAAGGAGCCTCCATCAGTTTGTATCTGATTTATTGAGGAACCTACATAGATAAAGAAGTTGGAAAATACATGCAATGCGCTTAAATGCTGCATGCAACAATACTGCTCTTACAAAATAAAAGAGAAATAAGAATATCTTGAACAAGCAAAAGCACAAAAAGGACATTACAACTAGCCCTATTTAAAAGAAGTCCTAAAAGATCCTTTAATTTTTTTAAAAAGAGGGATTATGTTCAGTAATGCACAGCTATATGAAAATATTAGCTTCTTCAATATATGGATAAATACAGTACTTGACATCATTGTAACTATGCTGCATAAAATTTAATGTCTTAGTTACTTTCTTGTCATTGGGATGCTATTTGCAATATTTACAATTTAAAGGAGGAAAATTTATTTTGGCTCACATTTTGCAGAGGTTCAGCCAATAACTGGCTGGTGTCAAGGCTGGGCAGAATGGTGAAGGGGCGGCTGGAGGAGGCTTGCTCATAGCATGGCAGGCAGGAAGCTGAGAAAGCAATCAAGAGAGGAGGGCAGGGGACAGCTCCTACCAGACTACACCCCAGGGTCCACTACCCAAAGTCACTGTCAGCTAAAATGTAGCAGACTAATCCACTGAGGAGCCTCACCCCCCCATAATCAAACTGCCTCCCCAAAGCTCCACGTATGAGTTCATGATGCCTTGAGGAGGCATCTAGATACAAACCATAACATTTATCAAAAACATTTTTAAAATTATACACTTAGATTAATGATGACATACAATCTTAAAGAAGTAATTTGTGACGTCAACCCGTAAATTCAGAGGGAGTTGTAAAGAACTAGAACTTTGTTATGTAATTGAAGCTATGTTGTTATTTATTTAAAATAGAATATCACAAATTTTAATGTACTTTATATAGTTACAGTTGTAACCACAAATATAAGTCAACGAAATACAAAGGATAGAAGAGATGAGAGCAGGAAAAGATTAAAGCTACAAGGCCAGGGACATCGCTCAGCGGCACAGCACCTGCCTGGCAAGTACAAGGTTCTGACATTGAGTCCAGGTCCAAAATAAAATAAAATAGCTAGAAGATATCAAGAAAGCAAGCAATGAAATCACCATAGTGTTTACATGATCATCTCAATAAACACAGAGGAAGTTTTTAACAACACCCAACATCGATTCATGACCCTGAAAGAATAGGTATCAAAGGACCATATCTCAATATAATAAGAACTATTTATGAAAAACCTACAGTCAACATCATACTACATGGGAAAAAAAACTGAAAGCTTTCCCTCTAAAATCAGGCACAAGACAGAGATGTCTGCTATGACCACTCCTGTTCAAAATAGTATTCAACTGCCCCTGGTGAGGTGAACCCAAATTCTCCATCTCCAGGTTGAGGAACCTTTGCAGTGACAGGAGTGTCTTTTATGTTCAACTTCAGCCATTTCCAACACTTGACCTCCTGTCACTAGCCTCAGAGAGAACCCTTAGAAATTGGCTGTGGTCAGTGCCAGTCTCCAGTGGCAGCTGCAAGGAGGACCTGGTACCTCCACAAGTACAGCCTCTTAGAGCTTATTCTCCTGGCTCCGACAGAGAATCCCTCAATTCTTAAAGGGATTCCTCTGTGGAATAATAACCCCCATGGTGACACTGAAGAAATGAGAAGCATGCTGCAGGTTTAGAGTCATGGTGTCTTTGCATTGATCTCTGTGTGTGTATCCCTGGAAAGTGTACAGGGCAAAACTGCACAAAATTTTCATTTGAGTTCAGTTTTCAATGGTGTTCATTGTAACATAAACCAAGGCGGAGAGTAAAGTTCATCTCTATCATGGCTCATGATAACGATTATTTGAATTGCTGATATGAAATATCAAAATACCAAATCTTCTTTAAAGGAAATCAGAAAAACTGTTTATTTTGAAACAAATAAGAGTGACCACAGGCCAGGAACATGAATTCAATTTCCCTGAATGGTTTCCACTTTCTAAGAGGTTACATGAAACCAAGCCTGATTGGTAAAGATCTTTAATCTCAGCACTCTGGGAGGTTGAGGCAGGAGGATAACATGTTTGAGCTCAGGCTCAGTAACTTAGCAAGTTAGGGAACCCTGGATCAAAATGAAAACTAAAAATGGTCTGGGGCTTATAGTGCAGTGTAAAGACCCTGGGTCCAACCTTGATAGCACACACACACACACACACACACACACACACACACACAAATTTAAACACGTTCATCTAAGAATTGTTACAGCCAAACAACAAAGAAACTCATAAATCAATGGAAATAAAGCTTGGTAAACAAAGATGGGAAGAGGAGTTAAAGGGAGGAGAGGGAATTGGGAAAAAAGAGGAATCAGGATATATCATATATAGGTACAAATTCACTATGACAAATGTAATCAATATGTGTATCTAAACTGTATCAATAAATTAAATTTTAAAAATTAAAAAATAAAGTCATAAATCAGTGCATGCAACAAATATGTGCATCTTAGAGCTACAGCAAAGCAGACAAATCTCTCCTAGATGCCAGCATTCTTAGCTTTAGGATTGGTGGAGGCTGCAGGTGTGTCTCAAAAGCAGCTAAACAGGAGACCAGTCCCTGACACAAAATAGCAAGCAGAATGCCTCTTGGTTCTCTCAGACTGCTGCTTACTGGTCGCCCTAGGTGACCAGTAAGTGCAAGGTCCTGGCAAGTGCAAGGTCCTGAGTTCGATTCCCAATACCAAAAAATAAAAAAGACTGGCTACCGTTCTCCTATCAAGTGTGACTGCGCAGTGTCTGCTGATAATTGGGAGCCAGGGAAAGACATAGATTACCTCATCCTGTGCAGGCACAGAAATGTTTCCACATACCACCTTTGAACATTTCATCGGTGGGAATTCACTTGTGATGCTAAATTCTGCAGAATATGTGGTTAGCCTAATATGAAAGTTTCAATTCACAAATGCCGAATGCCATATGTTAGGGCTCTTAAATGTTCAGCGACAGCAAGGGAAAGGGATACTAGTGGAGTGTAAGTCCGTACTACCCACTGCTCATCAAAAATATAGAAGACAGAAATTTTGTTTTTCTTTATTTTATTTATTTTTTATTTAAAAAAATAAAAGCACAAAAACATATTAACAAGCAGACACAAATCAGCATAAGAAATAGTACAATCAAAACTGATTTACAGACAAGGTGACATGGACTCAACAATGGTTGTTGCTTTACCTATTGATAACTTCGAAGAGTATATACATGAACACAGATACAGACATGCGAAATTGGTCAAACAATTAATCATCTCAACAACAGAAAAACACAAAAAACAGAAAATAAAAGACAAAAAAAATAAATAAATAAAAACCAACAATAGTTGCTGCTTTGCATATTGATATCTTTGAAGTGTCTGCTCAGGATAACACATACAGACATATAAGATTGATCGAATAACCCATCGTCAATTATTCCTTAGCATTGAGTGATATAATACAATAGTAGAACCATGTTAGCCCTCCTTCACATATGTATATACATATATGCATACATACATTTTTGCCTCTTTCCTTTCTCCTTTCCCTCGTCCCATCTGTTCTTTGTTTTTGAACAGATCTTCATGTCCCTTAGTTTATAATCCCACCCTCGGGTTCTTACACCACTGATACAATACGTTGCCTGCACATGTACCGCTGATTTGTTTCACTTATGAGGATGGACTCCAGTTTTGACCATTTGCCTACGAAGTCCCCAAAACTGTCTTTCTTTATAGATGAATAATATTCCATTATATAAAAATGCCACAATTTTTTAATTCAGTCTTCCGTGGATGGACACTTGGGTTGCTTTCACATTTTAGGTATTACAAATTGCGCTGCTATAAACATGGGTGCACATATATCCGAGTGATATGATGTTTTCAGATCTTCTGGGAAAATACCCAGAAGGGGAATAGCTGGTTTGAATGGAACCTCTAGACCTAGTTTGCTGAGAAATCTCCAAATGGCTCTCCACAGTGGTTGCACTAGTCTGCATTCCCAAAAGCACTGTAATAGAGTCCCTATTTCTCCACAGCCTTGCCAGCATTTGTTACTGGACGACTTTATCATACTGGCCAGTCTTACTGGGGTGAGATAAAATATCGATGTTGTTTTTATTTGCATTTCTCGAATGACTAAGGATGTGGAACATTTTCTCATATATTTATTTGCCATTTGTATTTCTTTATCTGAGAAGTGTGTATTCATCTCAGATGCCCATTTCTGGATTGGGTCTTTCAATTTGGATAGGTACATGTTTTTTAATTCTTTGTAAGTTCTAGATAGCAGTCCTTTGTCTGAGGGACAGCCAGCTAGGACTTTTTCCCAATCTGTGGGTTTTCTTTTTACTTTGCTGGTGATTTCTTTAGATGTACAAAAACTTTTCAGTAGAATGAGGTCCCAATTATTGACTCTTTGAAGTGTTTCCCTTGCAGTTTCATTTTTGTTCATGAACTCTCTGCCTACCCCTATGTCTTCAAGATTTTTACCTGCTTTGTCTTCCAATAGATTTAGAGTTTCTGTTTTAATGGTGAGGACTGTGATCCATTTTGACCTGAGTTTGGTGCACGGTGATGGACTGGAGTCTATTTTCAGTTTTCGGCAAGAGGCAAGCCAGTTTTTCCAGCACGATTTATTAAATAGGACTTCTTTTTTCCAGTGGGTTTGGTTGACCCCTTTATCAAATCTTAGGTAGCTGAGTGGGTTTTTCGTTATGGTTGCATCTTCCAGTCTGTTCCATTGATCCTCAGGTCTGTTTTTTAACCAGTACCAGGTTGATTTTATTACAGTAGCTTTGTAGTATAATTTCAGGTCAGGGATTGTGATTCCACCTGACTTGTCTTTATTGCCCAAGATTGCTTTTGCTGTTCTGGGTCTCTTCTGGTTCTAGATGAATTTGAGGCATATTTTCTCTAGATCTGTGAGGTATGCTAATGGTAGTTTAATGGGAATTGCATTGAATCTGTACAACAGTTTTGGTAGTATGGCAATTTTCACAATGTTTGTTCTTCCTAACCATGAGCGGGGTATGTTTTTTAATTTATTGAAATCCTCTTTGATCTCCTTTTTCAGAGTACTGTAGTTTTCACAGGAATAAATCTCTCACATTCTTTGTTAGATTGATTCCTAAGAATTTCAATTTCTTGCTTGCTATTTCAAAGGGTTTGGTTTCCTCGATTTCTCTCTCAGGCTGTTTTTTGTTCATGTATAGGAATGCTATTGATTTTTGAGTGTTGACTTTGTATCCGGCTATGCTGCTGAATTTGTCAATTAATTCCAGGAGTTTTCTTGTGGAGTTTTTGGGGTCCTCCATGTATAGTATCATGTCATCTGCAAATAGTGATAGTTTCCCCTCTTCCTTTCCTATCCTTATTCCTTTTATTTCTCTCTCTTGTCTGATTGCTCTGGCTAGTGCTTCCAGAACTATGTTGAATAGGAGTGGTGACAATGGACATCCTTGTCTTGTTCCTGACTTTAAAGTGAAAGTTTTTAGTTTATGTCCATTTAGTATGATGTTGGCTGTTGGTTTGTTATAGATGGCTTTGATCAGATTGAGGTAGAGGCCATCTATTCCTATTTTTTCTAAGGTTTTTAACATGAATGCATGTTGGACTTTATCGAAAGCCTTCTCTGCATCTATTGAGATGATCATGTGGTTTTGTCTTTCACTGTACTGATATAGTGTATTACAATAATAGATTTGGAAATATTGAAACATCCCTGCATTCCTGGAATGAATCCTACCTGGTCGTGGTGTATAATTTTCCTTATGATTCCCTGTAATCTATTTGCCAATATTTTGTTGAGTATCTTTGCATCTATGTTCATTAGAGAGATTGGCCTGTAGCTCTCTTTCTTGGTTGGGTCCCTCTCTGGTTTGGGTATCAGTATAATACTTGCCTCCAGAAATAAGTTGGGGAGAGTTGCTTCCTTTTTTATTTCATTGAAGAATTTGAGGAGTGTTGGCATTAGCTCTTCTCTAAATGTTTTATAGAATTCTGCTGTGAATCCATCAGGGCCTGGGCTTTTCTTTGTTGGTAAGTTTTTAATAACTTTTTCAATCTCATTAATTGATATTGGGTTCTTCAGGATTTTTACGTCTTCCTGATTCAATTTTGGCAATATGTACCTTTCTAGGAGTTTGTCCATTTCTTCTGTATTTTCTATCCTATGGGAATACAGATTTTCAAAGTAGGTATTAATGATCTTTTGTATTTCTTTCGGATCTATAGTGACTTCATCCTTTTCATTCCTTATTGCATGAACTTGAGATCTTTCCCTTCTTGTTTTGATAAGGTTGGCTAGGGGTTTATCAATTTTATTGATTCTTTGGAAAAACCAACTCTTTGATTCACTAATTTTTTGTAGAGTTTTCTTCATCTCAATTGCATTAATTTCTGCCCTGAGTTTTATAATCTCCTCCCTTCTTTGGGCTCTTGGTTTGGCTTGTTGCTCTTTTTCTAAGAGTTTGAGGTGTAGCATTAGGCTATTTATTTGCTCTCTTTCTGTTTTCTTTGTATATGAATTCATTGCTA